>CAJPEX010007053.1:0-10864 GCA_905338405.1 Notodromas monacha | reverse complement strand
AAATATTAGGAAGGTTGATCAGGCTTTTTTTTTTTCAAGCTGATTCTTTCTTTTTGAACCCATAATCTTATTGTCATCAGAGCACTTTCAAAATTTAGAGTATAATTTGAAATGAGCATTAATCAAGCCCTCATCCATGATATGCAGTAAACAAGCCAGAAGAAAAATGAATGGAGATATTGCAGTGGACTCTCAGTATTATACAATGATCTTTGTATGTCTACCAAATTTTTTTTTCTGTAGAAACATTTTTTCTCATGTCCCATTGGGGTTATTCCCCTTGTTTCAGGAGTTCTTCACAATGACATTCTCTCTACAGCGTTTTTTTGCTGGTCACTTGAATTTTATTGTGAAGAGAGAGAGTCCAACTTTATAATCAGAGAAAGTTTAAATATCTATTGGCTTCAGGCATATATTTTCTTTTTTAACCCAAAGAACATACTTTGAGGAATATATTGTGCAGTATAACTAAATGAGGATGCTTCCATAAGTGTACCTTTTGGTGTACTTTCCTGTTATCTCAGTACCTAATTCCTTTACCGCACTACCATCCAGACAAATCTTTAGGACAAGTTCATAATCACAACAACCTAACAGAAACTGTAAATTTTCTTTTCCCACATTCTGCTGAAACTGATTTTGGGAGGCAGTTAGGNAGAGGGAAGGTACAGAGATAACAGGAAAGTAAGTAATGAGATAACAGGAAAGTACAAATTTTGTTACTTTTGGGTACATCAGGGTCAAGTCTCATGATGTTGATTTACAGAATTTCACCTTGGAATTGTTCCTGGTTTTCAGGACTAGTTTTATGTGGAAAAAAACCTGCGTGTCTTTATGCTTATTTTTTTGGGTATATAAGGTGTGTGAATAAACATTATTCTCTTAATTCAGCTTAAACCAAGTTGTAACCCTTATCCATTTTGCTCAAGTAATCTGATTTTCAAATAGGCTAGTGAGTCGCTTGATCAATTGGTTTATCTTTGGTCCTGCAGCTTTTTGCATATTGATAATGTAGTAATGAGCGATAGCCGTTCAATTGAGCCACCCACCTTTCCAATACGCGCAAGAATACTGCATGTTCTTGTCGAGCCACTGTTCGAAAAAGTCGTTGCCCAAGTTGTAGTGCACGTCGGCGATGATCTCGGCGCGATCCGTCGACTGCAAATTGAACAAATTCTGCGACAAACTCGCCATGCGCCAATTCCACGGCTTGAACTTCTTCTTCTCCGTCGGCGGCAGTCTTGCCAACTTGGTCAGGATCTCGTCCACCGGCAACTTGGCCGAGTCCCAGGCCTTGGACATGTACGACTCCCCGAACCCGAGACTGCCGGTGATGGCCCATTCGAGCAGCGCGGATTTGTCGTGCAAAACGATGTCCTTGTCCAAGTCCAGCCCGGCGGCCTTGAACCGTTGCGCGACTTTGGGCTTGATGAAGTTGAGCAAGTAGGGTTTCAACTTGGACCGGAATTGGAGGAAAAGTGCGAGGAAGACGGCGAGTCCCGTCGCTCCCGCGATAACTGGATTCGAAAACGCGAACTCCATAATTGTTTGACGGAATATAAATATATCTATATGTATTTCAACAAACCCCTCTGTAGATTTTTTTTTTTCACGCACAAAAATAGGGTTCAAACAAAAGTTCTCGGAATAGATATATTAAAATGGCATATAATTGAGCTGAATAAATTTATTTTTTGTAATCGGAATCATTGGGGGGACTTCAGTTAGTTTTGTAAGTTTTATCCAAGTTGACATAAAATCTTTAGTTGTAGTGTAATATTTTAAAATAATTATTTACTCTCCCCAATAAATAAAAAAGATTATTCTTTAGGGAAAACACATTCTTTGGCACACAAAAAAATCAGCCCTGCTTGACAATTTTTTGGTGAATGTTTTGCAAAATTCACCCTGGCAGAGTTTTGCTCCCCATCACTCAAAAGATGAGGCGCCCTCTTGCAGTTTTATTTTTTGCAGCCCAGCTTTTCCCCTCAGAATTCTTGAAATCAACGTGGCATTAATTATTCCAAGGGTTGCCTAGACCCTAGAAGTCTTGAAAGGTACTTTTGCTATCAACAACTACAAGGGTTCTAACAAAAGTTCTCGGAATGAAAAATGAAAATGGTGTCTGGAAGAGCTGAAAAAATTATTTTTTTTAGGGAAAACACATTCTTTGGCACCCAAAAAAAAAAATCAGCCCTGTTTCACAATGTTTGTGTGAATGTTTTGCAAAATTCACCCTGGCAGAATTTTGCTACCCACTCAAAAGATGGTTTGCGCCCTCTTGCAGATTTTTTTTGCCGCCCAGCTTTCCCCTCAGAATTCTTGAAATCAATGTGGCATTAATTCCAAGGGTTCCCTAAAGGTCTTGAAAGGTTATTTCGCTATCAACAGCTATTCGGCTGTTGATGAATAAATTTTTTTATTTTATTCGCTGAATGGATGGGAAAATGAAGGGAGAAATGACAAATAATTTTTCTTGCATGAATCTTAAATTTGGAAATATCTGTTTCTTGCAATCAAGAATGAATGAATGATGTCAATTTTCCTGAAACTTATTGGCAATTTCATCATGAAATGTCCTTATGTTGAGTCAGTGTCCGTATGTCAGGCTTTCTTTAAATGCCCTTTTTAAATGAAAAAATAAATTTCCCAACGTTGAATTGTCCGCATGTGGGGGTTTTTTTTCTTTGTTCTACATTTGTTCCAAGATTGTCCATATAATAATCAAGTAAAATTCTCACATTACTTACTAAAACTTCTTGAAGAAAAAAAAAGTTATACGCGCACCCCTCCCCCCTCTTTTTTTTTCTTCTGGAATTTGAGTTAATTACTGGAGTGAACACGGTAATACAGGTTTCGATAATAACAAACCGTCGTCAACTCGCTCGAGAGAGATGACCACTTAAGATACTGAGCCCTTTTTCTTGTGCCGTCAACGGTTTGTCGGTTGTCGGCGTCGTTTAGATACATTAATGAGGATTAATCATGTACTGTATTCGTGTGGAAGAAGATCCTCATCACGAGAGAAGATTTTACGAGTTCTGGATTGACTTTTTGTCCAATGGGAATTCTGATTAGGAACATGTTTTCAGACTTTTCTGTCCCTCGAATTGGGTCACGCGACGACTGGCACACTCGAAAAAAAAATATTTTTCTGCGTATAATTTTTTTTTCCATTTTCTTCGTTTCAAGTCAGAAAATGCGTCGTTTAGTTTGAGAACTGAAAAATCGAGGATGAGCTTTTAATTAGAATCCTATTTAGCATCGTATGAAGGCCTAAAAACATTAGTTGAACATTTAAACTGTATCTTTTAATAGCTGAGAAACGTTGAAAAAAATTCATAAAGCATCAATACATGATCAATAATTCTGACGAGCCGTTGACTGATTTTTCAAAAAAGTGCAGTTTTATTGTGATCATTTCAAGAGTTTTTTCTTTAATTTTTTTTTAAATATCGACGCCCGTTCTTCGAGTCAAGTCACGAAAGATTTGTCAGCAAACTTTCGTCTTCAATTCGAAGATTCCCCGACAACTCGCACACTTCTTATTTTATTTAAATTTTTCTGAATATAATTTATTTCCATTTTATTCTTTGCGGATTGTTTCTTGTCTGGAGGCAGTTTGAAAACGGTCAAAATCTGAGAAAAACTAATCAAAATCGATAGCATCGAAATCGCAAAAGAGAAACATAAAAATCCTTGAGGATTCCTTGACAATCCACGCATTTTTTTTTTTTACTTTTTCTGAGTATAATTTTTTTTATTTATTTTTCCCAAGCTGTTTCATGTATGGAGGGAGTTTGAATTTATGCTAAGGACAGTCAAGGAGCCCATCTGTTTTAATTCACTGTTTCAATCCGCATGAAAGTGGTGTCAAGGTACAGTATTCAATTTCTCAATCCTTGTCGTTTTTCATTTCGTAAAAAAATCGAAGGGCTCACACCTCCTCTGAATATCAGAGGATATAAACATAACTTCATCAGTTATCCTCAGGGATATTCGTCATTTGACAAACTTGGCTAGAGTATTTTTTTCGGTATTATTTTATATCCTACGAGTGGCATTAAAGTTAAATTTTCTGAATGGAAATCGCAAAAAAAAAAACCCCGAATTGTGGTTTTCGGATTCTGGAAAACAAGCTTATCTGCTTACATTTCCGTCGTTGATATTCAAATTCACGATGTATTCGCGTCAAGTATGAAATTCAAAGCTGAAAGTTTGAAATGAAATGCTTTATAATTCACATATATTGCGTTTAATTTCGGATTTCAGTATTACATCTTTTAGTTCGGAAAAATAATTTTTGGATTGCATTATGTGATTTAAAAAAATGAGCACATTTGACTAATTTTCAGTCTCGAAAAATAAACATGCGTCAAAAAATTGGATGTAAAAATTTCTCGGAAGAACAAGTTTTCAAATGAACATGCGTTACAAATTTGAATGATAATCACGCAGAAAACTGCAAACGTGAAGGTTAGTTTATTTTTTCATCGATGATTTTAATGTTTCTCTTTTGCGATTTTGATGCTATCGATTTTGATGGGGTTCTTCTCAGATCTTGACCGTTTTCGAACTGCCTCCAGACAAGAAGCAATCTGCAAAGAATAAATGGAAAAAAATTTTATTCAGGAAAAGTAAATAAAATAAAAAGTGTGCGAGTTGTCGGGGAATCTTCGAATTGAAGACGAAAGTTTGCTGACAAATCGTTTGTCACTTGACTCCAAGAACGGGCGTCGATATTGAAAAAGATTAAATAAAAAACTTTTAAATGATCACAATAAAACTGCACTTTTTTTTAAAAATCAGTCAACGGCTCGTCAGAATCATTGATCATTTATTGATGCTTTATGAATTTTTTTTTTACGTTTCTCAGCTTTAAAAGATACAGATTAAATGTTCACCTAATGTTTTTATGCCTTCATACGATGATATATAGGTTCTAGTTAAAAGCTCCTCGATTTTTCAGTTCTCAAACTAAACGACGCATTTTCTGACTTGAAACGAAGAAATTTCTGACTTGAATCTTCGCTTCAAACAGGTTGATTCTGTGATTTTTTTTTCTCGATCACAAGAGAAAATTCATGAGATAATGAATGAGTCCTTCTTGGCTAATCAACAACTACAACAACAATGTCAATATAAAAATACATTAGGACCAGGAGAAAAGTTTTCTCCATTTAAAAAATAAAAAGAAATCAGCCGAGAATAAATTCAAATAAAATCGTGCCTTTTGACCATATATCTAAAAAAATAGAATTTTGTGCAAGCAATCCTTAATTTATAACGTGATTCTTCATAAAAAGATTCTACTATACAGGTATTTTCTACAAAAAATAATAAAAAGCATCACGTGCTGATGACGGAGAACCAGGTCGAGGAAATAAATGTTTTTCGCGATTTGTGATTCAATACTTGGTTCCTGAGCTACTTTTTCTGCCGCTTTATTTTTCTTTCATTAGTAGGAACCTGCAAAGTCACACACATGTATTTTTGTGTCGAAAAAAGAAAAAAAATATGAATCACGATTTCCAGGTGTTGCTGATGCGAGAGCACGTTGCGAACTAGAGAAGCTGATGGGAGCAAGGAACGCATTTATGCTTTCAAACCGTTCCTCGACCGAGTTACCAGAGCCTGCCTTTTTTTTTGTGTGCGTGTGTGTGTGTGTGTGTGTGTGTTTCGCCATGAGCAGCAGGGCTGTTACAAAAGTTCCGGCGTATTTTTAGTTCCTCAATGGAATACAGGTTGACTCGTGTGAAAATTTCATATTCATGCTATAACGGATTTTTCGCTGTAATGAATTTAAAATATTTTCTTACAATATTTTAAATTCTGTGCTGTATCTTCACGTTCTAACTGTACTGTAATATTTTGTTTTTCTGATGCACTTGAATTTATCTAATAGAGTTGAACCTCCCAGAGTCAAATATTTCCTTGGGTTGTTTTTTTTCTTTCAATGCCTAGTCAAACAATTTCGAAACCTGTCAGGAAGGGTTTGAGTCATGTTCAACTGGGAGGTTTAAATTTAATTATTAACCCTCTCAGAGGGAATGAATGAGAGGTTTAAATGTGATTGTGAGTGAATTCAGACTGGGAATTGAAAAAAAAAATACTCGGGGAGATATTTGACTTTGGGAGGTTCAACTTCATTAAATAAATTACTTTCAGGAATGTTTGAGTCATAGAGGTTCAACTGAGAGGTTTAAATGTAATTAACCCTCTCAGAGAGGATGAATGAGAGGTTTTGTGATTGTAAGGGAATTCAGAATGGGAATTGAAAAAATACTCAGGAAGGTTTGAGCAATTTATTTAATGAAGTTGAATCTCCCTGAGTCGTTTTTTTTTAAATTCCCAGTCTGAATTCCCCTACGAACAATTTCTAGACCTCTCAGGAAGAGGTTTACATCCAATTGTTAGTTATGGAATGCAGACTGGGAATTGAAAAAAGCGACTTGAGGAAGGTTTGAGTCATTTATTTAATAAATTTGAACCTCCCACAGTCAAATACATCCTTAGGTCGTTTTTTTTTAATTCCCAGCCTGAATTCCCTTACAAACAATTTCTAAACCTCTCAGGAACGTTTGAGTCATAGAGGTTCAACTGGGGAGGCTTAAATTTAATTGTTTCCTGGGCAAAAAAGTTTATAATCTTAAAGAAATATTCTGCATCCTGAATTAAAAGTGATTCATGCTTGTTTTAATCTCTGAAGAAACTTCTTCCAGTCTGAATTCCCTTACAAACAATTTCTAAACCTCTCAGGATCCTTAGAGACTCAAACCTCCATGACTCAAACCTTCCCAAGTCGTTTTTTTTTTATTCCCAGTCTGAATTCCCTTACAAACAATTAAATGTAAACCTCTCAGTTGAACCTCTATGACTCAAATATTCCCGAGAGGTTTAGAAATTGTTTGTAAGGGAATTCAGACTGGGAATAAACAATTAATAAACATTCCCTTACAAACAATTAAATGTAAACCTCTCAGTTGAACCTCTATGACTCAAACATTCCTGAGAGGTTTAAAAATTGTTTGTAAGGGAATTCAGACTGGGAATTTGAAAAAAACGACTTGGGAAGGTTTGAGTCATGGAGGTTCAACCAGCAAGTCGGATTTTCTTTTCTGGTCCCCATCTGAATTTCCTTAGAACCAAAGCATTAAAAACCTCTGTAACTCGAAGGCTTTTCCTCTAAAACCTCCATAATGCGAACTTTCTGAGACCTTCGGAAGCTATTATTTTCTTTACATAGGAAAGAAAAAATAGATAAAAAATAACATGATGTATTTTGAAAAGAGGGGAAAGACTGATGATGCAAATGAACGCCTGCCTCAAAGTTCAGCATCATGTCAACTCATTTAAAAAGCAATGTAAAGCCGAGAATATCTCATTTACAATTTCTTTCAATTTTTCTGTGTGCTCCAAATTTAAAAAATGCTTGTTTACCTAACTCAAAACCTCCCTGAGTCAATTTTTATTTTTGCTGGTCCCTTTTAAAATTCGACTCAGTGAGGTTTGACTTTCTTGAAAATCTTTCGCGAAGAAATATGTGTTAATTTTAGTGAATCACCTGGAAGGACAACCTTGTTTTGATTTTTGATCAGTGCTGAACTACTGACCTGGGAGGAGCTTCTTCAGAGCTACAAACAACCGGTAATCACTTGTAAAAAAAAGGATGTAAAAAATCCCCCATGATTATAACCCTTTTTTCTTGCCCAAGGAAACACTACCCGTCATTATTCAGTAGGCTGGTCAGTGTTTGAAAAAAAAATCAAGCGAATCCCTTAGAAATAGAAGAGCTTTTCTGAACCTTCGAGAGATTATGCTAAGTCGGATAATGGTGTGACTGTACCCAATCCTTGATTTAAAAAAAAAAAAAATTTAAATTGTAATTAAAATTATAGATGTGGTTAAACCTTTTCTGAGCAAAAAAAAATTCCTCGCACGGAGATTTTGCACGAGGGAGAAAAGAGTGTTGGGGGGATATTTCAGGGTAAAAATATTACTACAGAAATGAAAAAATTAAAGACTCAACTGGAATGAATAACACTCGTACTTCTAGTTTAAATTGGCTCACTTTTCACGAACACTTGATCACAAACACAGAGTCAAAATTGCGTATATACAAGCATTCCCGAGATATTGTTCCCAGCAGAGACGAACTCCGAGTGTCACATATTTTATTAAGTCAGGCCATCATTTAAGGACAACATCTTCCAAGGATGTTGAAAAAAAAAAGGGGGGCGAGAGATGACCTCCTTGATACCAGGGATTCCAGGGTTGCAGTTTTCAGAAAGCCTTGAATTCAATTTGGAGAAGGAATTATTTATGTGACCTAGAATATCGAATTCGTTTCTTTGAACGACGAGACCCTGGGGAGATTAGGTCATTCCCAGGAAGTCCCGGGACGGGTATCATTTCGTTTGGGGGCCAATTCTTGTGGAGCGAAACAATTCTACCGCTGTTTGAAAAAATTATTTTAATGCGATATTTTTTTAGAAAACCACTTTTGTCCGTTGATTAAAAAAAGTTGATGCTTTTTGCAAAAAATTAATAATGGCTTTCTTGGGAGACAACTTCAATGCGTTTATTTTTTCAAGAAAACAAATTTGAATAGCATACTGTATTTAGATGGGCTTCGTCTAAAATTTTTTTTTCTTGGAAAAAAACGCATTAAAGTTGTCTCTTACGAACCCCATTCATAATTTATTTCAAAGAGCATCACCTTTTTTCTAAGTAACAGACGAAAATGGCTTCCCAAAAATATAGAATTAACATTTTTTTAAACAGCGGCAGAATTGTTTGCTAGGCTCTCAAAATACAGTATGGTATTCAAATTTGTTTTCTTGAAAAAAAAAATCCGCATGAAGTTTGTCTCCTACGAAACCCATTAATAATCGCTTTCCAAGAGCATACGTTTGTGTTTTCAAAGAAACGGACAAAATGGCATTCCAAAAATGTAGCATTGATTTTTTTTTCAACTGCGGTAGAATTTTTTGCTTGGTTATTTGAATGCAGTATGGTATCCAAATTTGTTTTCTTGAAAAAAATGCGCATTAAATTTGTTCCCTATGCAACCCATTCATAATTGTTTGCAAAGAGCATTAAATGTTTTTTTAATCAACGGACAAAAATGGCTTTCGAAAAATATAGCATAAAATTTTTTTTTGAAACAGTGGTTTAATTGTTTGCTAGGCTACATTGAATTGTTTGCTAGATACAGTATGGAATACGAATTTGTTTTCTTGAAAAAAAAATCTAAATACAGGCTATCTAAATACAGTGTGGTACTGTATTGAAATTTGTTTTCTTGAAAAAATCTAAATAAAGTATGGAATTCTCATTTTTTCTCCAAAAAAAAGAACTACAGTATATAAATACAGGCTATATCTAAATACAGTACTGTATATGGTATTCAAATTTGTTTTCTTTAAAAAAACGCGTTAAATTTGCTCCCTACAAAACCCATTCCGAATTGTTTTGAAAGAGCATTCACTTTTTTAAGAAACGGACAAACTGGCTTTCCTAAAAATATAGCATTAAAATCATTTTTTAAAACAGCGGTAACATTAATTGCTCGTATGGTGATATCGTTAAAATTGCTCTCTATAAATAACAGACTAACAGCGGAAACGTCGATACTTTAACCGTCCTTCGACACGCAAAAAAAAATGCAATTCCCAGAAATGTACTTAACCCATACTGAAGCAGGACCATGGAGAAATATTGTGCAACCAAGTACCAGAAAATGAAGGGTGCATGTTACCGTATTGTACCTCCAAAAAGAGTTTAGAAACCCTGGAGCTCGTTAATAATCGTAGTCAAACGCATCGCTGATTAAAAAAAAAAGGAATCCTATCATTCCTACAACCTTCCTTTGCGCCGATCATGCGGCAAATTGTAACCCATGAAAAAAACCCGCGAAGACAGTACAGTACAGCATAACAAACACATTGGGAGGTCCAAGCATACGTTTCTTTCTCACTGTCTTTTTTTCTTTTTGGTGGCATACCGAAATTCTTGTTTTATATAAGAGTTCATCTGTGCATGGTACTGCACTCGAGGTTTAAACAACGGTTCTTGTTTACAAAGAGGGGATTCCACGGGCGATTGCCAAAATTTTTGCACTAGGCTCGTACTGTATTATTAAATACAGTACTGTACATTCAAGTGCAATACATTGGGTTCCCAACTCATGGACGATTCAACAAACGGCGGAAATTTGATCTGGTTCAGAAATTTCCTTCAAATCAGGCGATCGCAGAATTATTATTATTTTTAAATGAAACTTAATTGGTGCTATTTGTATTTTTGTAAAATCCTTGACAAATATTATCTTTATCGGTGGGTCTCGGACACAATTTGAAAATGTTCCACTTTTGTCAGTTTCTGGTTCAGAAACCAACCCAAAGCTTTGAGAATAAATAAAAAAAACCAAGTCTGGGTTTTATTAGGGTACGTTAAATTTCAAGTTGATAACTGTTCTGTACTAGGCAAGAGGCTTCGTTGAGTTATATTTATTAAATGGCTCGCAAGATGAGTTTTACAAGAGGTTGTCGCAATTATCGCGAGTATCGCTCTCCTTCTCCTTTCCCTAATTAAACGATATGGAAGGACCAGGGAGAAAAGTTGAGACCGGATGATTCTCGAGCTATAAATATCCATAGTTTCTCCGGAAGTATAAAAAAGCATAAACGCGAAGGGTTATTCTGAAAGTCCCGGGCATGTTTCAAAGTGTTCTTCGGTTTCCTAAACCTTTTCAGTCTACTCAAGAGTTCTTTCAATGATACGATCTGCTGAAATTTTTGAAGTTTTTCTAGAAGATGCTAGTGTGATTACGGTCGTTTTTTTCTAGGATATTTATTGATGT
>CAJPEX010007052.1:0-10866 GCA_905338405.1 Notodromas monacha | reverse complement strand
AGATTCGTGCGCAACTCGCTCAGATTATCCTGGTTATGGAAGCGGAGAAAGGTGCGACTTTTTCCCCCCTCTTGCCCCGTTTTCTTTGAGATGAAGGCGATGAAATAAGAGAGTGACTGGTTTTTTTTATTTATTTTCTTTTTGTGTATGTATGTGTGTGCACAATTTTCCCTTTGCGGATGATGCCAAGGTAATGTCGGAAGTCACGGAAATCTTGTTCCATCTGCTGTGCGTTGAGCCAATTTACGCGGTTGAAGTTACCCGGCCCCGGATGTGATGGGGTTTTTTTTTCGGCGTCCCTTGCAAATTGAAGTGTTGCGGTTTTGGGGAGAAAAGGGTGGGGGGAATGCACCCACTGTGGTTCCTATATACATGCCGAAATTGGTAAGGAATTACGCAAATTACCTTCGATTCAAAACACATGCAAAACCCCTTTTCAATGTCCTGTTGAGAGGATAATGAAGCGGAATTGACCCAGACTGTTGAATCACCAGCATTTTATCATTCCAAAATAACTGGGATTATGTTTTTTGTGTTTGTCTTGAAAATGTTGACGGTTTCTAGAGTTACAACGGAGATTATCTCTGGATTCAATTGAATATTCAGGCATCAATCTTCTTCGAACTGTTCTGAAGCCGGGTTTTAGGCTTTAAAAAAATACATCGGACTGAAATATGAAAATTGGCTTTTTTCGCGGGAAATGTGCTTGGGATCCATTCCTACTATAAAAAAAAGATCTTTATATTGTCGTATTGAAAACGCAGCATGAATCTTGAATAAGTCGACATAATTTATTCAAAACCTCTTGCAAGTAATTTCGGCATGCAGATGAGGACATGGAAAATTGTAAAGTTTAATTGGTTAGATTCGTTAGAAAATTGACAAGACTTATGTTATAAATCGGTATAACTTTAACTTTTACCACATACGAAAATGAAATCTCATGTTTAAATTGTTCGAATTCTTGATTTTCGCTGCAATTAACAAAGATTTTGAAATTTTCGAACTGAATTTCATTCGGAAATGAACCAATATTTCCTCAGTCCTAGGTTTCATGGATAACTGAGCTTAATAAACTGTAATTGAAAATCAAAAATTTCACAGATGACTTTCATTTGAACATAGGTCATTCCTACTCCAACCGCAAGTGAAATCTCATGTTCGAAATATTTCAAATATTTAATTGCAGGTGAAATTATTTTCAAGAAATAAACGTGGATTTTCGAGGAGCTGATTATTTTAGTTGAAGTATTTTGAAATAAAACACTCAAATTTCACTTCCTGCGCTTTGTGTTTGATCGAGTTGATTCGAAATGTCGCCAAAAATAAAATGAGCACATTACGAAAAAATACTAGTTTGAACATACAACCTTAGCAGTATGAAAGTCATTCACCAGGTCTTCATATGAATGCGCTGCGACATTATTTTGGCAAACTTCGTCATTTTTGACAACGATGAAGCTTTTCACCATTCCTTCATCGTCATAGATTCCGTTCAGCACAATATTTCCATCATGTTTTGTCTTCGAAACCACTTGTTTAACACATAACTGAGTTTGGAAAACTGCAGATATTTGCGAGAAGCACAGAGCTTCCCCTTTTGTTGGGTCCCGCGGGTTGCGGAAGTGCCGATGAGATTGCAAAGGTTGCTTATGAAGACGTGAGAGAAAACAAGCGACCCTCAGCACCCGCGTCTGGGTCACGAGACAAGAAAAACCCTTCTTCATCACCTGGGGTGGGCAAACAAAAGCTGGTGAAAATAATGCCATTCATTGCATCCCCGAAAGCCCATCATTGCTCTCCCGGCGAGTTTCTGCAAGTCATTCAGTTGACCAACTATCAGCCGAAACGTGTTGCAGCACAGCTGCTTTGACGGGGTTTTTTTTTCTTACTTTATTTTTTTTTAAGGCTAAGGGGTTTTTATTTACTGTATTTTTCTTTGCGATCAGCTGCTGGCAAGTGCCTGGATACCAGCAGCTTCTTGGTTAGCGAGGTATCAGGTGACATTGCAATGTCCTGGGCTCCTGACCGATGAGGGGCATGTAAAAAGTTATGGATCAGGGCATTTCCTTTCCATCCCCTTTCTTCTATTAATCATCGATCGTTTGTCGAGAAATGTCCTATATTACGGAATTCTAGACAAAAATAATATTTTAGCAACGCATTTGGTCTTGTTATGCTGCAAATAAATATTAATTAATTGGTAAGGTAGTACGCTAAAATTCGGATAATTTCGATCAAGCACATGATTTCGATCTTCAATTTTGTTAAATTTTAGTTCAAACAAAATTCACAAGAAATGAACCCAGAAACGAATTATCCCGATCACAATTTATTTTTTGTGCACTTCTACTTATAATCATGTAACTTCCGCCCGCATTTATATAAAATTTGCCTCATGATTCTTAAAGTAGTAAAAAACATTCATAATCTTCAATGCAATTCTATTTGTGCATGAAAGACGTATCCGCTTTTTTGTGTGATTTTAAAATTCAAATAGTTCATCTGGTACAAAAGTAGATACAAAATGCGACTTGTTTGTTAGAATTATAGTGTGCATTGTCGATATAAGGTCTGGTCATTTTTGACCTGATTTCCATTTTAGGGAGGGTTCTAATAACCCTGGGTGTAATCGTCATTTATGCATCTGATCAACAAGCACAGTTCGAGTGCATCAATCCTTTATACTATTCGGTGAAATAAAGAAAAATAAATCCCCCTTCAAATTTTTTGCTTTCCCCAACTGCTGAATGATTGGGTTGGGAAGAATGATGTCGTTATGTAATGTATGACCGTTTTTACGAATTGTTTCATTTTAGAAACAAACCATTAGACGTGGAAATTTTTCCTGAAAATTGCTTTGAAAGTTATTTTAGAATTCACCAATTGTATGTGTCAAAAGAAATCGTTCAAATCAAGAAAGAGCAGCGAAGCGAAATTTTCTGTGGAGTGAAAAAAGTCAAATTGTGCAATTAAGATTATGCTTTCGATCGCTTCCCTATTTTTTTTGACAATTTTTCAATAATTTTCTAAGACATTACAGCCATATTTCTTGAACTTCCGGAAGAGAGCCCCTTAATTGCATGTGCAAGTGTCTGTCGAGAATCAGTGAGGGTATTTCCGTATTGCCCCTCGCTGGACGACCTGGCGCAATCCCAATCTGGAGACGTACTCCGGGTGTCGAGTCGGGTCGTTATGAAACCCACGACTGGTTCCCAGCCAGTTTGGGGTTTCGATCGTCGTCGTTTGCCCTGTCCTTTCCCAGCTGTCCCCAGCATCGACACTCAAGTGCAGTGTCGACCGCGGGTTTTCGCCAGTCATTGCCCGGCCCTGGCATCCTCACCTGTGTTTTTTTGTGTGTGTGAACATGACCTTTTTCCCGCAATCCGACGCTGATTTTTTTCTTCATTCTTAATTTGAGAAATACAGCAGTGGGTCCCCGGAGAACCGCATTAATTGGTTACAGGGTGAGTTTCGTCATGGAAAAATTTTTGCTATGCTAAACATGAATTTTCCTCGCGTTTTCGAATGGAAAAATGCACTGGACACATTAAGAAAACCTTGATAGATCTAAAAAAAAAAAGGTTTGCCGAACCATTGCCTAAATTTCAGACTGAGAGCTCTAAACTTTGTTAAATTCACAAATGTCTGGTTCCAAGAACGCAGCAATTTAATTTGCATTTTCTGTTCTGCTATTTTTGCTGTGCATTTGTAAACGAGGTCAAAATTCACAATTTTCCGGATTTCATGCATTTTTGCTCGCAAAAATTGTTTTGTGATCAATTCATTACGTGTCTTAAATTTTTGAACCAACCATCGAAATGTGTGTTCTGTATACAGTACTCCTGTGTACATTAAACATTTTCAGTAATACATATTATTCGGAATCCTGTACTCTTTTTTATTTGTGGTGAGTTCTATATTCCAGAGTAATTTATGATGACCAGTGCTCTTTAATTTGATATATGTGGAACATTTATTTGAAAGAGACACGTGCTCTTGAGTAATTCTTCCTGCTTCTCGTGATTCATAGCTTTAAGCATATTTTAAAAGTCTAGCAAACTTTTCTGGGATTCTGGTATGACCCATTGTTATTCGCAGGCTGATTAACATGGATGAATTCACGTAGTTTAGTACCTGATTGCGCGGGGCTAAATTATTTTAGTCAGACTTCTATGATTTTAAATTTATTAATCGTGAGCCGGAGATTATCATCAGAAGTATTGGTACTGTATATGATTTAGGAATTTCGTGAGGCTTACTTCTAAATCTCCAGTTTATAATTGCTGAAGAGTATGGGAACCCAAAAATTCTCACCCGTTGATTGCTTCATGTTCCTATTGTTTAAAAAACCACTTTTATCACTTTTTGGGGTTTGGATGCGGGAGTCTTGGTTGTGCCTTGTGAACGCTGAAAAGCGGCAAATAAAGTTTTCTGTCCTTTCATTCATATCACTTTTTCCTCAAATATGTCATAGACTCTTTTTTGTTACCAAGTGATTAGCAGAACATCACGAACTCGCAAAGTTGTGCAGTACTGTATAGTATCTGCATGCATTGAATGTGAATTTTACACATATATACAGTATTATCCTTTTTAGCGAGTTAATGTCATGCATCTAGTTTTCTAGGGGAATCCACAGTGAAAAAATGGGGTGAGAAAATGGTTTCAATTCAGGCGTAATTATCTATGGCTCGTATGGAAATATTCGGAATAATTCAAATAATTGCAGGGAAGCATGAAAAATAGAGACGTAACGGTGGCATAATTTTACTGTAAATTTTAGAAGAACATTTGAAGTACCGATGCTGCATAAAATGCGAGGATAAATGTGAAGATTCTTGCCACGACAAAAGGTATAAATTTAATTGATGCAGCAATTTACCACTGTCTCGTTTCGCCGAACTGTGCCCAAAAAACCTCGACTTATTCCGAAAATTAATTTCTGCATTTTAAGAATTTTTATTCGACGAGACAAATTTAAATTGTGTCGCGGAGAGCGTTGGTATTTTTTTACTCGCCTTTGCCAATGAATTTTCTGATACGAAACCCGAAATTCTTGACCTGCATGTATAAGTGAAAATGATGAAAGTTGAAACGGTGAAGTTTAGCGGAATGTAGTGCAGTTGAAAGTCTTGAAACTCAAAACCTCTCTGGGTCGGATTTTTTTTTCAAGTCCCCGTTTGAATTCCATCGGGGAAAAAAGCGTATACTGTAAAACCTCTCAACTCAAAGACTTTGCCCCTCAAACCTCCATAACTCGGATTTTTCTGCTGGTCTCTTGAAGTTTCAACTTGAAAAGCAAGTGGTTTGACTGTATCACCAAGTGATGTCCGAGAGAAAACCGGAAATGTAGATCATATCGGTAGCTTAAAGTACCCTATTATAGACGTCATAAAAACAAAGGAATCTTGTATTTTTTGTTTACAACGAACTACAACCTCTCTGTCAGGCAATAATTCCTACTGATGGTTCCATTCGAGGAATTAACTGCAAAATGTGCTGCTCCGTTGCAGCAAGCCGGTTGAGAAACTCTGCTCTGCAAAAAATTGCATTTCCTGCTTCATCCGTCGAGGTCAGATGAAAAGAAAAATGCAACTATTTTTTGTTGTTGTTGTTGCGCCAAGCAGTTGAACTGATTGGCTTCCAAAACCACGTGTGTTGGTTAATTCCATCCGGTTATGGTATAAGTGCTTGCGGGAATGATGATGACGTCCACTAGAACGAACCTGGTTATTCACTGACCTGCTCAGTCAGAGCCTCGGGGTCGTCAATCATCATCTCCAGCCCCGAGGGTGACAATTGCGCTGTGCTAACTTCCCAAACCAGTTTGCCAACCCCTTATAGCCACCCTTGAATCTTCAGTCGGGAATTTAAAAAGTCTGCCATTTTCTTGACTGGAGAACGCTTGTCACGCGTAATCGCATGTAGGCACGCATAGTATTGAATCATTTGTCCATCACAGTTTGCCTGAGGATGATGAATGGAAATTTAAGACAACATGA
Source organism: Notodromas monacha (assembly GCA_905338405.1). Taxonomy (NCBI): domain Eukaryota; kingdom Metazoa; phylum Arthropoda; class Ostracoda; order Podocopida; family Cyprididae; genus Notodromas; species Notodromas monacha. Next base: position 4,861 of record CAJPEX010007052.1, on the reverse strand, counting down.
AAAAGTGGATATCCGTTCGATAAAAAAAAGCTAATTCGGCCTGAGGGATGAAAAAGAGAGCAATACAGTATTGTACAGTGTATCTATCCCCGAAGAAATTTCGGACAATTTCAATAATTTTTACAGTTTCTGAGGAAGTATATGTGAGATTGGTCTTCGGGATTGGTTTATTATTTCGTTGCAGTGGTGCCCAATAGATAATAATTATAAATAATTCCTCCCTACATTTTTGAAAAAAAAATAATTTAATGAAGAAGCCACGAAAGGAAATCTGAAGAGTGTACTGTATTCAAATTATGCAAACTCTGATAATGCACTTAAACTTGTGCTGTTCTTCGGTCAAAATTGCCGTGGAATATAATTTATGAAAATTTGTGCAGAACTAATTTTTAATCCCCTTCTTGCATGGATGAACGTACTTGCTTTATTTAGTTTGAATGGTGGAAATCAAATCATGTTTCACACCATAGTGGTCATACACTGAATTGTATATTTTCTATTCGTTATGCGTTTTCCAGAATATTTCCTTGAGCTGTTTAGTTGTTTTTTTTATTCTCTGTTTGAATTCACTTGTTCTTCAAGTGCTTTTGTGAATTTTGGGTGAACCTGTTTAACTGAAATGAAGATCGCCTGTATTTAAAAACCTGTAGAACTTGTCCTTCTTGCTCTGAGCAGTGTTAAACTTCCAACCTTCATTTGCCTGAAATCTTCGGGGTGAAATTCTTCGAGCTTTTTCAAGTACTAAACAGAGTTTAAAGAATGTCTGCTTCGATTTGTAGGAGAAGGCTGAAATTGAAACCAGGAAATAAAATTTTATGCTTATTTACATCTTGGATCTCGCTGATTTATTCCTCCGATTGAACATAATTTTTGAAAGAATTTTTCTGCTTCTATTCTACAGGTGCGGGATTCCGAGGATTTTCTTGACGGAACGGAGTTTTATTTTTCGGAAAATTTACACAGGAGCTGTCTAAGAAGGTTAAATCGAGTGTGTCATTAGTGCTGAGTGTTAGTGGACGTGTGGGGGACGGGAAACGACCCGTCGTCGCAAAGCTCAACAGATGTCGCACTTTTATACTTGTTGCTGACGATGACGACCATGAGTGCGAAGCGTCGTGACAAAGCAGTCGATTTTTGCACGCACAAGATGCTTGCGTCGAATTTTCCTCGTGAGTTATTGCATCCTTTTCCTGTGATCAAAAATTTAATATTTTTATGCACAGTCGAATTTCAAAAGAACGAAAAAGGTACGAAGGGTACGAATTGAGTTACTTTTTTATGGATTCCCAGTTTCTTTTGTCAAGAAAATAGTAGCCAAAAATCCTTGGAAAATTTGAGTAATGGAGGTTTGAGAGGAAAACCCTTCAAATTTTATAGATGTTTTCAATCCATTTTTCTGAGGGAATTCAGACAGGGATTTTTTAAATCGACTTGGGGAAATTCGGGTTATCGAGGTTCAACTGTATATCTCGTATTATTTTTAGTGATTCCCTCCGTAAATAAAGTACTAGCCTCAAACGAAGGAGCGAATTGTAACCAGTTTTAAAATAAAATTCTTCTCTCCTTCCAGAAATGAATTCCTCTCTCTTTCCAGAAAGAGGAATCAATGCAAAATACTGTACATGAAAAGTATTGGTGTCCGTAACGACTTTTTGGCACCAAATAAGAAGAGGGTGATACTCATGGGAGTTTAAAAATTAAAAAGGGCATATTCCACTCAATTGCAAGATGCACAAATCTGGCTTGTTGACGGAAATGTGAATCAACAATGCAAAAAACATAAAGCCATGCGTCCTCCTGAGAAAAAGTGATTAAAGACAATTTTAATGTGATGAACAAAAACTGCACTGAAGGTTGAGCAAACATTTTGTCAGTGTTTATCTCGTCTGTGATGGCGTAAGTCTTGGATGAGTGAATATTCAGTAACATAATTTTAATTTGATCGTATATCATATCGATATACAGTATTTGATCATATCATGACGACTGGCATAAATTTTGCACTCCAAGGTTGAGATCAGAGGAAGATACATCACCAAAGTCCACGCGTCATCAATTCAAAGATTTATGTGCTACACATGAATGTTTTATTATAAGTTTGAGCGCTATCAAATATTTCAGATTGTCAAAATCTCTTCGTCGGATGCTGAAAGAACTGCTGTATATTAGGCTGTAATAATTGCTGTATTTTTTTTCTCGTTTGCACCATGGAAAAATAATATTGTGCTGTGCTATAGATTTGGTCTGTTAATTCCAGTATAAATAAGAACGATCGCAAAATAAATGCTGCGGACCGCCGAGTTCCTGTGGCGACTTTCCTCTTCTGGTACTTGCTGAGTTGACTATAAGGAAGCACGCATAAGTACTTAATATTCACGCTTCATAAGTTATAGTAGCTGTGGATGACTCTTAGTACTTATCTGCAACCGAGGATTGGGGTATTAATGTACTCATTAGCCTTACAGAAAATTTGAGTGCCTGTCGATGCTGGTTCATGATTTGAAGCCCTTTCCGCAGAGCGGGAAGGAATTTTTGAAATTGAATTTTTTGAACGTAGTAATTGTACACTCAGAAAAATTTTGTTGTGGTTTGCATACTTGGAATATTTGAGCATAGGCCGCAATAGTATTCCATCTGCGTTGCTCGAGATGTTTGCGTAATTGGTCTATTTTTACAATGTCAAGAAATTTCTTATGAACAATATTTCGAAAGTCACTTATATTTTATGTCTTTACTGGGCTATATGATTCAGGTAGCGTTACTGTATTGTCTGTTGAATTTTTCTCTTTTTTCTGAATGGATGAAATTTTCATTTTAAAAAATCGCAGGTCATTTTCGTGAATAGGCTGGATTAATTTTATCCTATGTTTTCTCGTATTACTGGCCCACAAAGAAAATTTTTTCTTTGTTAAATTGCTGCTTCAAATAGGAATTCGATTTATTTCAGGAATCAGACGGAACCACGCTGAAATATTTTTCCATGAGCACGAAATTTTATGATGGGGAATTAATTTATATTGATAAAAGCAAATATTGTATTCAATTTACTCGTGAAGTGTTTTTCAAATCTTGATTATTGAAATACTGTAGAAGATACGAAATACGACAATCAAGGGTGACGAATGAGGATTGAGGAGTAAAAATTATGCGAGCCCCAAGGGAACAATAATAATAAGACGCGTGGCGAGGTTTTGGCGATTCATTTGCAGATTTTCTCACTCACAATTCGAAATATCGAAACAAACATCCCATCCAACATCATTCATCACACACACACTACCCAGTTTCAAAATTCACTGGGGATTTGGGAAATGAAGCAGACAGTTTTGTTGAATGAAACCCCCGACCGTCAATATATTTCATCTCGAATCACCACCGGATGAACACAGGAAACCAAGGCAAAATAAGGTAAAATTAAATTACGAGCTTTCAAAAAGAATGATCATTTGAAAAAAAAATATGGTATCAAATATTTGATGAGACTTTATAAATCGCAGCATCGATTTTTCAAGTCAAATTTTTCGTCTGTGCGCGGGCGAGGCGAAGTAAGCCACGTGGCGCATATCCGCTCATCCATCACCGTATCGGCGCTTTTATTCAAATGACACGTTGCGGGTTCTTTATATTCTATATTTTTATTTTTATTTTTTTTTGAAGATTGGAACCATACGCGCGGTTCCGGATGAGCTTCGCACATAAGCGGAAGACGCGTTGGTGTTTAATCGCGGGATCCCGAGGGCCTTGCTTGCGTCACTGGTCAGGGGACGAGGGCTCATCATTTTTTATATTTTTTATTTACAGTATTTGTTATTTTTTCCTTCCCCAAAGAACACATACAGGGTTGGATTCGAAAAAATAGACCAATCCTCCTTTGGGGAAATTTTGTATGCGCAGTTAAACCTGTGTAAGTCAAATTTCAAGGCTCCAGAATTCTACATTTTGAGTTGACGGAGGTTTCCAGTTACGAAAACAAGCATTTGTATTTTGGCAAAGAAAGAAAGAATTACAGGAAATTGTAAACGGTGATTTTCTTGGCCTTCAATCAGCTTCCTTAACAGATTACAAACCAGGAGGCAATTATTCTTGCACTTCCTTTCGAAGCACATGGAGACATTTTTATTCCATTTCTCTTTCCTGTGATGCCAATAAACATTAGCAAAAGAAAAATTTCAGAAATTCGGGTTGTGGCGGTTTGAGGAAGAAAGTTTTTGAGTTTAAAAAATCGTTAATGCGTTGTTTCAAAGGGAACTCAGACAGGAACTTGAAAAAAAAGCGACTTATGCAGATATTTTACTTACGGAGGTTCGAATTATCAAGGTTGAATTGAATTCTTTCCAGTGGTTGCCAAAGCGTGCGATTTCCAATTCTTAATTAGAAAAGGTTCTCATTTTTTGCAATTATATTAGTGAAGTGTCGAATATAACAATTAAGAGACGAGGAATAAAACAACGACTAAAAAAATCTCCGTTATAAGAGCGTACTTTGTTTCCGATTCATTCTATCACAATGCGTGACATAAAATCAAATGCAGTACAGTACCTGTATTTTGCAACGCCAAATTTGCAAATTTCGATCGCAAAAACAACGTGAGGCGACCTTGACTGACGTCACATTCTCAGTTTACCTATACGCATATCAATGAAAAGGTTTTTAGAAAAAAATCGGACAAACTCCCAGTTTTATTGCATTCTTCCGCCGGAAATCACGTCTTTTCCTCTTCGTAAACACGACGCTATTTTCAGTCGCTCGTGTTCTGTTCAGCTGCTGTTAATTAACAGAACTCGTGAAGTTTGTTTGACAGTTGGATTCTTCCTGTCCCAATTTTGAGGCCATAAATCCAAGTCACTAGGTTTTACAACCT
>CAJPEX010007051.1:0-10867 GCA_905338405.1 Notodromas monacha | reverse complement strand
GTAAATTTAGACTGCAGACCAGAGTATTTAAAAATTGTGAAATTATGGCCCTCATGAGTATCATGACATCCATTCTTTTTAACAAAGCTCAACTGTGTGAAGTTTGTTGACATGCACTGAAAGTTATCCAAGGACTGCAATTCTAGGCCAAGATCTGTTTTAAACTGTTGAAAAATAAGGCTGGTGATAGAAGAATAAATTTTTTTTAATCAAGGATCAATTTTTGATCTAGAAGCTCATGGCTTGGCCTAAAAATAATCTTTTGTCTTTATTGGGCCCCTGAATTGGGTTGAATGGTGAGTTACTCTGTGATCAAAGTAAATTTTTGTTTATTTTACCTCTTTCCATAAAAATGGGATCAGATATTTTATATTTGTTTGGATTCAGTTCTCCTGAGATTCTCCTGAGTAGAATGTGTCTAACAAACTTTCCTTGACAGAGGTTTATTATTATTATTATTGAAATAGGTCTTTGACAATTGTGGGCCATTCTGCTGGTGCTCACTTGGCAGCCATGATGATTGCCAATAGTGAACATCTCCATTCTCTGGGAATTTTAAAAGGCGCATTTTTGATATCCGGATTGTTCGATCTTTTACCCGTTCTGGAAACATCGGCTAACGAACCTTTGCAGATGGACAAGTGAGTCATTTTGGTTATGTTTTGTTTTAGGCACGCAAAGTAAAATGCAAACCGATTGAAGGATTACAGGCATCTGAAGTATATTCTGCTAATGGCTGTGAAATATTTTCTTTACAGTTTTTTGAATTTGAAGGAAAATACGAAAGGATATATTTATGTTTCAAGGACGAAGGATGATTTTGAAGAGCATCTATCAGCGTTTTGATCAGATTTAATTGTCTTCAGATCGTGTTCCCTGTTGAAAATTTATAAAACAATGAATTGATAATCAAAGAATTAATATTTAGTAAATTAAAATTAAAAATTAATATTTAGTAAATTAAAATTATAAACTAATATTTAGTAAATTAAAATTGAAAATTGGTATTTTGTAAATTAAAATTGAAAATTAATATTTAGTAAATTAAAATTAAAAATTAATATTTAGTAAATTAATATTAAATTAATAAATACTTGAAAAATTAATACTGTATTTAATAAATAATAATTAAAAATGTAATTCTGAATAAAATACTGTACTAACTAAAAAATTATTGCTTACGTTGCTTAATTTTTTTTCTCATTAGAGAAAAAGCGAAGAAAAACAGCCCAATTAATCGGCTGGACCAGCTGGAAAAATGGACAGACATTGATTTTCGAATCGTTTTGGCTGAACGTGATCCTCCTGCATTTTCTGCGGAACAAAGTTTGCCATTTCACGAGGGGCTTCGAAATCTTGGATTGAAAGCGGATTTTCAAGTAATTCCAGAGACGAATCATTTTACGATTGTAGAAAATCTCTCTTCGTTGGATGACGTCCTGACTCGTGAGATCATCGCTGTTGCTTTTGGCAGCTGAGTCTTTACGAAGTGATTCTATTGATTTTATTTCGTTTTTAATTGGCTGAAGTTAATTATCTTGATCCACACGTAATTGGTGTAGATTGGCATTAGAGCAGTTTCTGCTTTCGGCAGATGAGTCTATACGAAGTGCTGGGTGATTTTATTTCGTTTTTAATTGGTTGAAGTTAATTATCTTGATCGGCGTAATTGGTGATTGGCATTTTAAAAAATTTGAGTCCTTCCGGTTCGCGGCAATGACGTAAGAATTTTTTTTTTTAATCAAAAAAGCTTGTATTTTTTGGTGTTCGATTCCAAGTTGAATTCGTGTGAAGTTTTTCAGAGCGTTTAACAGTTTTGGTGGTCTTTCAATAAAATCTGATTCAAGGTGGCTTTCGCAATTAAAAATTTGATTGAATCTCTGCGGGTTTTCGGCATTTGGGTGAAAAAAATGTGCATCAAAATGCTTGTGTTCCTCGATCTTTTGATTCGAATTCAGAAGGGTTATCGAAGTTTTTGTCCGCGTTTGGAAAGAATCCGAATCGGATTGAATGCATCTGCTTTTTTTGTGTGCCAATTTCATTCTCATGAAGATGTTTGAAATGATTATTTTTCTCACAAATTTTTGGATGTATTTTTCGCACAATTTATAGGAATACGATGCTGAGGTGTCGAGCAAATCCGAGTGAGAGCTTTCGTTCCGGAGTGCCGCGATTTTTCGTGTTCTTTTGTGCGATAATTGGCGTTTTTCTGTGCGAATCATTATGTGAAGCTCGAGATGATGACATCATCGAATACTCCATTGGAAACGCCGTGGTTCTCGAAGGTTAGTTATTATTTTTTTGTAGATACAGTGAGACCCCGAGATGCGGACGCAATTGGTGCATCAAGACTGTCCCAAGGTCTCAAAATGTCCTTAAGTTGAGTCTTGTTTTCCCTTAGACTTACATTATATAATTTTTAATTGATGTTTTATGGGAGAAATATTCATCAGAATTTCATGAAAAAAAAAATTTGTCTGCCAATTGAAGCTGATTCAATCAACATCTTTCAACTCATTAAGAGCATTTGGAGCATTAATTACTGTACATCTCTACAGTACTGTACATTGAAATTTTGGCATTCTCTTTAAAAAAAATCAGTCAAAATAAAATAGTGAAGAAAGTCCCTCTGTGCTGGAGGTAATTTTTTAATGTTAGCTAAATTGATGGTAAAATGATGAGAGAAATGCCAAAGATCACTTCTTACACAGATCTTAGGGTTGGAAATATCTTTTTCTTGTAATTTTGCCTGAAACTTATTTGCAATTTTAGCACACAATGTCTGTATGGTGATTCAGTGTCTGCATGTCAGGTCTTTTTATGCATTCTTTTATAGGAAAATAAGTGTCCTTAGGTCTAAGTGTCTGCATGTTGAGGTGTCCAGATGTGGGGGTCTCACTGTAATTACAGCTGAGTCAAATCTCTTGATAAAATAATGCAGTAAGTCAAACCACAATTTTGTGCCAATGTTTTTCCTGATGCATTTTTTGGCTTTAAATTGGGGTGTTGTATGAAAAGAAAATTAATTTGAATGATTCTAATGTGGGTAAAGTGGACTTTTTTGCAAGATTTTAGGCCATTGTATGTTTTATAAAAGACAAAGCCACACAAAATTATTTGAGGGTCAAATAAACTGTTTTTATTGCATTTGAATTTATTTTATAGCACAGCAGAATAAGTCAAATTTTTTACATACTTGGCAAAGGAAAAGAGTGGAACTTTTTCTTGCAGTTTTATATGAATTTTTGAATAAAGGCACAGAATTTCAAGATTAGTATTAGTGATTTTACATTTTTTTATAGATACAATATACCTTGCAGCAGACCGGAGATTTACAGACCAATTTTTAAACAAGGCCATTGAAAAAAATAACCCCATTTTCATTCTTGTGAATTTTAAAAATATATCTGTGGAAGTATGTCAGGATTATATATTGGGGAAAAAATGGAATTATGCCATGGTTCCACTTTTTCATGGGAATCTAGCGTTTTTATTTGCTGCGGGGGAAAAAGGAACGGGTCTATCCATCAGCCTTCTGTCAGAATAAAAGTGGGTTCCATGATTCAAAATTACAGTGCATTGACTTATCTTTTTTTTATTCCTCCGACTGTCTGTCATATTATATGGGGTTCATGAACTTCACGGTTTTAAAATGAGCTTTATTTAAACAAAAATATTTTATTCAACTTGAGAGCGATCAAATATTTCCATGCGTCCTCATTTCTTTGTGGGGGAATTTTATTTGAAGATTCGAAGTGTCTTGTTTTATTGTGCGGTTCATCTTGAATTGAATTTTAAAGTTGAGAATTTGTCTCAACTGAGAACATGTTGATTGGGCTGGAATCAGGTGAATTATAGGAAATTATACAGTACTGTAATTTTGTGTGAACTGGTTGATTGGTGAAATCATGGGGACATACGCTTGTTATCATTGGAAATTATCCATAACTTTCTGATGAAACCAATTTTGAACTTAATGTTGAGCCCTTCCCGCTATGCCAAATCTTTGTTGTACAAGTCTTTTTTTCTTTTAATGAATGAACAGAACACTTTATTTGCCTCTTTTCAGCATTCTCAAGGTTCAATCAAGATTTTCACAACCAAACTTCCTTTCCACCCAACCCAAATCCACTCAATGACATTTAATCACTTCAGAGCAGGAAAGCACAAATTGATAACAAAATAAAAGAAAATACATTACAACATGAAATACAACTGGACATCTGACATGTATGCATACACCCATTCATTCCCTGACATTGGAAACAAAATATATGTAAAAATGAATTTAAAGCACGAATTTAAAGCATTAATTTAAGGCATATTATTGAAGTGCTGTCAATTATGAACACATAGGGTTTCCCCATATTGTGCCAATCAGTGAAAATGTATATGGTCCTTGCAAGCCAGCATAATCAGTGCAAAATGTTTCTACAAAGATTGAAGAGAAAAATGTCTCTGTTTACTTTTACCACAAACTGCATGCTTACATTAAAACATTGTCACTATATAAGGAAACTACAATGACAAATAAAAAAGTTGTTCTTGCATTGAACAGCATTTTCAAAATTTAAAGAATAAATAAAATTGATTTAAACAGTAAAAATCAGTCAGGTATTGGTTTTATATTTGTATATTTGTGATATTGTATTTATTTTAGAATACTTATCCTCTTGCAAATACCAAAACAATATTTTCTTTTTGTTACAGTACCTCGTATTGTGGAGGGGAAGACGGTGTATGCATTTACATCAGTTGTGCAATTGTACATTTTGGGATGTATTTTCTTTTCTTTTAATATCCATGCCCAGCTTATTTCTCCATTTTCCATCCTGATGTGATGGAATGTGTTTGTGGTTAAGGAGGGGAGGGTTTTGGATGGTTGGAACATTGCTTGAGACTTGTGAATGCTGAAAAGAGGGAAATGAAGCTTGCTGATCAGTACCAAATACTTCTTGGAAAATTTTCTTGAGAAGTTGCTCTTAATTTTTAAACCCCTGAATCTCTTGCCTTAATTTTCAGAGCTTCTTTATTTTGAATGAAAAAACACAAGATACATTTATAAATGATGGTAAAAGAGCTTTTAGCAACTTGAATATGATTCTTCCAAAAAAATAAATTCACTACCATCTGAGCTTTTGTACTTTCTTTAATTTCAATAAGATGAAGCCAATAAAGAACCTTTATGTTCAATCTCCAGAAAATCTCTGCTGAAGTGAATTTTGAGCTTAGTGTAAATAGCTCTTCTCCCTTTCCATTAGTCATACATTTGTCAATATAAGAAGGAACGAACACAGTCCATCTTCATTATTCATTCTCCGTCCAACACAGGTGTGCTTCCTTATTATTATTTTTTCTGTCCTATTATATTCAATATAAACAACGTCGACGACCAAAATGAAACACACTGCTTGACTGCATCAACCAGATTTTTACTAGTTCATCGTATAATCATCCAACATGCAGCTATGAAGAAAAAATATGTAAATTCAATGACATCATTTAGGAGTAGGTTGCTTCAAAGTGAAGAAAAATGTTTTTTTTTTCAAGTACTGCTTGAGATTTTTTTAGACAATATGGTTTCATGTTACTGTACCTTGCTTCACCTTAAATATTTTTTCTTTTTTATTACAATTATGGAGCACTGTCTTCACCTCCACTTATTGAAAGAATTAGCATAAATATGCACATACAGTATTAAGGATTCTTTATTTTTACCAGTTGTACATGTAACAGTGTTGAAGTCCCTATCTCATGGGCAAGCTAATGATGGGATTTCTTCATGCCAAGTATAAATAATACAGGTAGACTCTCTCTCTCTATAATTTTCTTGTCTATAACGAAATTCTCTTTACAACGATCTTTTCCCGGTTCCTAGAGTTTCGTTGTAGAGGGAGTCCACCTGTAATCAATGCAATCCTTTGAAATCATGAAGTGCCACTGCACAAGTCACATTTATTTCTCAGATTATGGCTATTTTTGTGGTCAAAAAATTGAACATTTTGTGTGTGAATTGTGAACAGAACGATGCAATTAAAAAAATATTGCATGCACAAATAAATATTTGAGAACATATGAAAATTCAGACAAAGAAATCGACAAGTTCAATAATATTTGGATTGAGATAATTCATGTTATATTTCAAGAATTGATAGACCAGAATTCCGACTTCTGACAATGTGAGTTACTGTAATATTTTGTTTTTAAAATGTCCTGCAGTTGGAAATTGCACATTTGAAGTTACACAACATTTTTTGCTTAAAGAATAAAACTATTAATCATACAATCATATTTGAGTGCATATTGAGCGCTAGGAAATTGGTTTTTCTTGTATAGTGAACCCCTTTAATCTGGGGAGAGAACCCACTGGAGCATCAAAATATTTGTTGTACAAAAAACCTCTGTATATAGAGAAGATCTTTTTGGAGAGTGTCTATTTGTATAATAATATGTTCTGCAGAATTGAAATTTTGNAAGCGAACAGGTGAACATTTCCACCTTACTCATCTTCAGACAGGGTTTTCAGCAACTCTCTCATCTATTACAATTATGAAAAAAATGTCAATAAGAGATCAGAAAAAATATGTGTTAGAGAAAAAATTGTTTAAGATAAACCGCATACTGATTAGGTGAACTTTTTCTAAAAGGAACTTGTTGAATGAATGAATGAACAGAACCCTTTATTTGCCGCTTCTCAACGTTCACAAAAGGTTCAATCAAGATTTCCACGACCACACCCCCTTCCCACCCAACCCAAATCCACTCAATGACATTTAATCACTTCAGAGCACAAAAGCACAAATTGATAACAAAAATAAAAGAGAATACATTACAACATGAAATACAACTGGACATCTGACATGTATGCAAACACCCATTCACTCCCTGACAGCTTGTTACTGTATGAGGTTTATAGATGTTTAGTTGAATGAACAAAGGAACTTTTTGATACAAAAAATTTCTCTGTATGACAAATTTGAATTGGGTCTTAAACTCTTATCATAGGAAGAGGATTTGCTCCCCATGTTATAAGCCTTCTCTATACCAAGAAATTCACTCATCTAATTTGTTCTTGTCTCTTGAATATTATTGTACAGAAATTTCACATGTATTGAAATGGGAGGAGAACCCTGTTGGACCAAATAAAAGATTTATATATCCAGAGTGTTATCCTACTTTCCTTGAGAGAATCAACAGAAGACACTTTTGGTTACAAGGAAATGTCTCTCCTCAGAACTTGATTAATCTCAAGTATGTAAACTCTCTAGGATAACTTTCCAACAAGAAGATTTAGTTCTTATAGCTGGGGTATTCAAGTGAATAGACTTCTTATTGTAAAGTATGATATGTGTATATTTTGATACTACCTTAACCAATGCCAGACCAACAATGAATATCAATATATACATTCTGCGGTACCTTTATAGACTTGAGTAAAACCAGATGCAACTGTGCAACCAAAATGGGGACGTTGCAAAAGGGGGCAAGGGAAATGACCATGAACCAGACAATGTAAGCGGATGCCCTATGACCTTGTCTGCTTTGGAGCAGCAAGTTGCTAGGCAGAAAATATTTGACATTCCAGAACATCAAACACAGAGCAGCAATATTGTTGATTTGCTGTGGTAGGACATACTGATTATTATTTGGTGACAAGAGAAAATCTTTGTAGACAAGTTCATTGTGTATTTAGTCCTCATATGTCATACAGAGCAGATACACTACAATTGAGAGCATCATATCATTTTTGGCAGAAAGTTTGCCTAAATAATTGCAGTTACTCAAGTACTATCCACCCTCATGCTCAAGTAACAGATGCAAGCCTGAATTTTTCAGCCTAAAATTTAGAATTGAAAAGTCAAACCCAATTAAATTGCCAAAGTTTGTGTGGCATAATTCTGGCAGTTTAACATGGATAATGGTTTAGTGGGGGTGGTATCTGGAGACATATGTCCCACTGCCATACCTATTTGCCACAAAGGAGAATCCTCATTCAGTGGAAAAAAAGTTGCTTCTAAAAGTTTTTGGTGTCCCCTGAATCAGGGAGCTTTGATTTTTGACAAATTTTCACTCTGTACCCTCTTCTTTCTGAAAGAAATCTGACTTTTAATCTTTGCACCCTCACAAAAAATGAAGATAACGTGGGACAATCTTCCCAAAGAAGAAGGTTGTAATTTGTTCAAATTTCTGTGATAGTAAAATTCATGCTATCTTTGAAGAAGAAATTTGCTGAATTAATTTAATGTTGTTACAGAAGTATCCCTCACACCCTAAGCCATATTCATTTTTTGTACAAAGGGTCTAACAAAACTTTTCAGAATTGAAATAGCAAATGATTGAAATGGAAGCAACTTATTTTTAAAAAGATTAATTCTTTTGCACAGAAAAAATCAGCCTTGTTTTCCATCTTTTGTAAAAAAATTTTGCAAAACGTACTGTACTCCGGCAGTTTTCTCAACTCAAAAGAAGTAAAAATCATCTTGCAGATTTTTTCTTTACCACAGCGACACCTCCAGAATTATTGAAATCGACAGGGCATGAAATCAAAGGGTTGCCTCCACCTATTGCAAAGACGCCACAAATGCCACTTCTTCATTTCAAGTGGCATCTGTGAAGGCAGTGCAGTCAATGTCAATAATGGTGGGATGACCTTGCAAGAATGATTGAATGATATTTGCAAGAAAATCCTGGCACCCCACTGCCCCAGTGTTAAACTCCGTGTATGTTTGATTGAACAGAGCCAGTTCCATTAAATTCCATAAACCATTGTCAGTTTATGATGGAGGGAAGAATTAATGGTGGAAGTTAGTTTGGGGCACCAAAAACCTTGTCAAATGGCAGATGGCAGTCTATCAAGGTTACCCCATCCCTTTTTAGCATTATAGAACAATTTGTTTTCCAACTTTTTTTGGAAAGAACAGAGGGTTGCAGTTTATCAGGGGGTGGTTTGGTGTGGTTTGACTGTATAGGTAGTACCTTAATTGCAATTTGACCATCCTGCAATTTGTCTGTCCCACAATTCAACAGTCAATGGGCAGAGGGAACCCTTTGAATTCATGCCATGTTGATTTTAAGAATTCTAGAGGAGGTGCTGGCAAAGAAAAAATCTGCAAGATGAATCTGCAAGATGGTATTTGAGTATGCATTATATAATTTATGTAAACCAATTAAACAATTTTATGTTTTCAGATTCTCTGTAAACACTTTCATTTTTCTGGATGATGAAAGAAATGAAAAATCAGCAGCTCATTGGCATGATTTCACAGTTGATGCATTTTGGATAATTTCCAAGCATCTCACAGTCCTATCATGTTAAAAAAGAAGTACTTATAGTCAGAATAGTCTGTCAATGAGATTTATTCAATAACCTGCCAAAGTCTGTCAGCAGTAATGCCTGCGTTTTACAGCCTAAAATTAAACCTGACAGCCATTTTAAAATAGTTTCTGATATTGCAGTTTGAATAAATAGCCTTTATTGTCTGTCTGCAAAGTCAATTTTTTCAGAGTTGTTTTCAAAAACCACAGCATCCATATGCTTGAACAACATGTAAATTGATGAAATTTATCAAATATTTGAGCTAAATTTAGATTTCTATTTCCCCAGTTTTAAGGTATTATAAAAAGGATTTTTGGTGGCTCAAAGTATGCATGGGAGCTTACATGCAGAGGGTATTTTACGCAAGCAAATATGGTATGCATTCATTCAATTCCCCAGAATCATTTTTTTTTCCAAAGACCAAACAATCGAATTCCTTCTTGCATTTTATAGTCAACTGACCACCTGATTATCTTGGTCCAACATGGGAAATCAGATTAAATATAACATCTTCAGGGGGAAAAAATACTTGGAATCGCGGTATAATGATTTCAATCTGCTCTGTGGTTTGTCTGTTTTTTTTTTTCAAGACTCGTACAGTATTCCGGAGAAACCCCCAGAAAGAATCTTCTCAAGCTTCCCTTTTTCTAATATGAATATACTGTATATAGGTTTGAAGTGGATTCTGAGAAAAGCCCCTGGTTACGTTTATGCAAAACAAGGACATCCAGAATACTCCAAGAGTGGGTTCATAAGTTCTGAGACTTTTTGAAATGGATTCAACTGAGTTTCAAGGATTCCAAATTTTTAGAATTTTTAGAATTGGCCTCATCAATTGGCAACCGCAGTTCAGTGATATTCAACATGCTCTTTGCCAATTCCAATGTTTTTTTAATGCAATAAACTTAAGAGTCCAAACAGTGCCAAAAATTGAGTTCCCTTTGTTGATATGAAGCTGCTATTTGACAGGCAGAAAAGAGGCTTGTCCCTGTGTACAAAAATTGCCACATGTCATGGGGTGCCTTTTGATCAAGTATAACAGTCAATTTTCAGCAATCCCACTATCAAGACAACATAAACTCAATTTTTGGCACTTTTTTGATCATTTGACTCATCACAGAAGAAAAACGCATCAAAACCTGCAGAGAGTATGTTGAACAGCACTGAAGTGTTACGAAATCATAGGGCTATGAATGAATGAACAGAACACTTTGTTTGCCGATTTTCAGCGTTCACAAGGTTCAATCGAGATTTCAACATCCAAACCCCCTTCCCACCCAACCCAAATCCACTCAATGGCATTCAATCACTTCAGAGCAGGAAACAGAGCACAAATTGATAACAAAAATAAAATAAAATACAATCCATTAAATACAACTGGACATCTGACATATGTATGCATACACCCATTCATTCCCTGATATATTGAAAACAAAATATACGTAAAAATTAATTTAAAGCACAAGGTCTTCAGCTTGTTTCTGAATGAGGTTTAGTTGAATGAACAAATGAGAGAGAATGAACAAATCATGGGGCTATGCCAGTTAAGTT
>CAJPEX010007050.1:0-10871 GCA_905338405.1 Notodromas monacha | reverse complement strand
CTGCTCATAGGATCGAGGACTACTACACCAGGGATAGGTACAGTACTTCAGTCGACCGTTTACATAATTTTTGCGCAATATATTCCTCGAGAGTATTTCTGTTTGTATCATGCATGTTATTCTATTTGCTCGATGGTCCCCTTTCTCGCGGAATTTCTTCATTGATTCTCTTGACCCTTCCTTTGAATATTCTCACCCGAGTGCTGAAATACCGGTACCTAATTTACACTTGAGTACGACCCTTTGATTTCATTGCATCTGGGATCCACGCAAGTGTTGCTTCAATTGCTCATTCGACGTTCTGAGATGATCCCACTGGTGGGATAAAAAAATGAAAAGTGGGAAAAAGAAAAACACGCGTAACCTAACATGAAACGAATCGTAAAACCAAGTATGACTAAATTTTCATAACCTAAGTTCACTTGAATGTAAGAAAGCAAGTACAGTAATGGAAACTGCAGGCGACACCTGTGCACCGGAAAAGGGCATTAGTGGACAGGGTGCTTAACATTCGAGTGGAAATATATAAAATCATTGTTCAGTTTCCCAAAATTTCTTTGGTGCATACATGATGTTAAGATTGTTTTGATATCTAGCTCTAAAAAGAAGAAAAACCTGTACCGTACTTGAATATTGTGAGTCTCGGCATAACAACAGACTCACACAACGAAAAATAAAAAAAATCCTTGACTCATTAGATGAAATTTTTTGGCTAATTGACTCGAATTTCGGCAAGTTTTGTGCTAAAATTTCAGAGTTTGAAAAAAAAGCGAGAAAAACTGTAGGAGAGGGGTATGATTTTTCCTCTTCTCGCTTTTAAAATTGGTTAAATTCGGTGAAGGCACAAACTTGTCAGGATTACCTAAACTTAACACTGATGAATTTTAAATTCATAATATGCAGTTATTAAGTTTTTTTACGTGGCTTTTGCGAGCTTCTGAAATGAATTGATTCATTCATAATATGTAACCGAATAAGGGAAATCGCGTTTTTCATTTTAAAAAATGCCATAAAACGAAGCGGAACGGATCACTTTTGCTATATATGTGGGGACCCACCGTACGTAATTTTATAAAAGTCTTTAGTTCTTTTTTGTTATTGAGTGCATTTGATTCTTTTACTAAATTGAGTACACTCATTCTTTTACAGATCTACTCCCCGTGAAGATGCATACTGGGGATTCCGAAGTGACATTACTGCTTCTTTCGGCGTTGAAGAGGATGGCGTCACGACCATTGCTTTCAGAAGGAAGTTGGACGGTAAATTATCCCTAAAAATTTTCTCTAGCTTAGAAACATAAAATGATCGCTTTCATTATTTTCTTGGCGAATCACTTCGATCTCTTTTGATGACCTGATGGCTTTACAGTACGAATTTAGAAGATTTCTATTGAATATTGAGGGTATTCAAGCTATTCAAGAAGTACCGTATTCACGCCAATATGAACACCCTTTTTTTTAATTTCAGGACCTCAGAAACTGGGAGGGTGCTTATATTTTTCATGATTATTTGATTTGTCTAAATAAAAGAAGCCCCGTTTTTTCAATATCCAAGTCACAGGAGCAATCAAAATAAATGGAAATACTTCGTTTTCATAAAAATAATACTGTACATCATTTTTACCATTTGTTTTCTATTATTCAAATAATACGAAATCGAAGTATAATATGCAGATAAGGAATGCCGTGTACATTACAGATGATCCTTGTTCACGTTTCCTTGACAACATCAAGCCTTCCCTGGGAAAAACTTATACTTATTCTGAAATTTTGGGTTCTTGGAAAGGCAGATCATCAGCAAAGTAGAAGGATGATTTTATGTTCGAATCTCGATAAGTCGAACCTCCCTAAGTCGAATTTTTTTTCAAGTCCCTGTCTGAATTCCCTTAGAAACCATGCACGGAAATCGTGGCCTCTAATTCGAAGGCCTTTCCTCTCGCAAGTCTGTAACTCGAATTTTCTGAAGCCTTTTGGTCGATATTTTCTCCACAGAGGAAAGAGAGAGAAAAATAAGTAACGCGATGTGTTTTGAAAAGAAGTAAAAGACGTATTGGGCGAATGAGCCTTCAGCATCCTGTCAACTCATTTAAGAAGCAGTTTAATGCCCAGAATATTACCATTGACAATTTCTTGCAATTCTTCAATGCTTCCGCCTAAAAAAATGCTTTTTTTCCTGACTCGGAACTTTTTTTGCTGGGGCCTTGAAATTCGACTCGGAGAAGTACGACTGCTGTATTTGCGTTGATCGGATTTTTATATGCAAATGCGTATTTATTTATGTAGCGAGTGAACCGACTGACCACTCGATCGTGGACGATGAAATGACAGTCATTTGGGCTCGTGGTCAAGAGCCCGGGATGTACGTGCATTCCCCTGCTTCCGGACTGGAGCAAGGTGCAGCCAGTGATCCCGACTTTTATCGACCGGACGAAATCAAATACCACGGGAAAAAGGACCAGCGAGGCGTTATTTCTCTCAATTTCTATCGTGAGTACGATATATGTATCCATCCTGAAGCCCGCAAAATTTTTTGTCGAAATAAAATGCCCTTCTCTTCGATAACAACTTCAGTCGGGTCATTCAACTTCCTAAAAGATTTAGTTCGAAAATTGCGAATTGATACTGCATGCATTTTGGAGGATGGAAATCGGTTAGTTTTTTTGCTGATCAGTCGTAAAATTGTTCTATATAGAATTTTATTTGCCTGTATACTTTGGCTGTGTAAGTTTGCTACTCGAAACTTTAGTGCTGTATCACCAGAAGGGGTTGAATAAAATCATCCTTCTAAAGAATCGGAAGCCGTGTTGCATGTTTATGCGGACGAATTTTGTAGAGGATTGCCNGGCGGCTGTTTATGAAAATGGCGGAATTACCTTGGAAGACCTGGAGGCAGCCCTTGGAATTAATGCCACGTTGATTTCAAAAATTCTGAGGGGAAACCTGGGCTAAAAAAAAAAAACAATCTGCAGGAAGGGCGCCTCATCTTTTGAGTGGAGAGCAAAACTCTGCCAGGGTGATTTGCAAAACATTCAAAAAAATTGTCAAACAGGGCTGCTTTTTTTGTATGCCAAAGAATATGTTTTCCCTAAGGAATAATTTTGTTTCAGCTGGATTGTGCGCCATTTTAATTCCTATTCCGAGAACTTATGTTTGAACCCTGGTATATTTACAGTTTAGCCTCGATAACTCAAGCCTTCCCGAGTCGAATACAGTACCTCCCTATATGTCAACTTATTTTCAAGTCCTGTCTCAATTCCCGTATAAACAATGCATTAAAAACCTTCTCAACTTGAAGGTTTTCCCTCTCAAACCTCCATAAATCCAATTTTCTGGGGGCCTTTTGGCCATTATTTTATTGACGCAGGAAAGATAAAAGCACTAAAAATTTAAGGGAGTGATTTGAAAGGAATGGAAAAATTAACCCTTTCCTCATCCAAGTTCAGCATCCTATCAACTCATTTAAGAATCAATTTGAGACCCAGAATGTACTTGTAACCTATTACGATTACTTCCTCTAATTACTCTTAGATTCCCTAAACGAAAATGCTCCTTTCCCTGACTTAAAACCTCTCTAACTCATTTTTTTTCTACTGGTCCCGTGAAATTTGACATTTATTTATGCATAACTTACATTTTTTTATGGAGAGGCAGTGATATTAGGCGCGGAATTTTGCGGTGGGATTCATTTTCTATAGTACTTCTAGGCTGAATTGCGAGCGAAGGTTACAAAATTTATCTTTTAAGGTAAAGTAGAATTACTGTGATTTGTTGCCAATTTTTTTAAATGACCTCAAACTTGTGTCCTTCGCCGACAGAAATGGCGCGTAATTGCTGGAAACGGATTTTATGATGCAAATTGCAACAGTGACCCTTATTTCAGATTTTTATTTTCCGTTGCCTTTGTAAAAATTTGTAAAACTGGCGCATTTTCTCTGTCCACAAGTTTTCTAAAACGATCGATACCTGGTGATAATCTTCGTTTGCCGCCGAGATTTTGCCGCACGTTTTCATGAATAAATGACCCTGTGTTTTGAGCTTTATTTTCTGCAAATTTGAAATTTTTAGATTTAAAAATCAATGATAGATGTTTGAATAAAATGGGTATGACGGTATCACCGGTTACGTTTTTTAAAAAGGTTTTTAAAGCTTTTTAAGTATCTATCGAGATTCGAAGGAAGGAGAAGGCAGAATTGAACGACTCTTCGGCTTAGAAAAATGTTTGGGTTCCTGAAAAAATCAGGGGAAATGGCAGAGAGATGTTGAAGGTGTTTCAAGATAAACTTTTTTGTATCAATTTCGGTATTCTGCTGTCATTGTCCGTGCTCGACTTTTTTTTAAACTAAAAAATATATATAAGTAATGCCAAGCCTTATGCAGTATTAATTCGATTAAATGCGGGTAAATGAATTTCATTTCACCGATACAAACAAAATCATGTGATGAAAAATGTACCTTACGAGTACTGTATATGTCTAAAAGAAGTTCATTTGAAAAATCAAGGTTTTCCCGCAATTGAACGTCTGCATCGAAAAAAAAAGAACTCGTAAAAATTTCGCTTGGCCGCTGTTCGGAATTCGGTCGAATTTTTCCGCCATTTCATCCAAAAAATATTTTAGATTCATCGGAATAAGGAACTTACTGTGCTGTATTGTTTTATAGGGGCAAAGCGATGCTGTGTTGGGATGGATCGATAGGTCAGGTCGTGCCTTCATCGCCGACATGTGGATAAAGGGATACACAGCTCCGGAACTCGACAGCAACCAGGACATAAGTGACACGTCCGTCGTTCTCGAAGATGGCGTCGTGACAGTCAAGTTCACCCGTCCACGTGTCTCCAAAGACTCACAGGTTTGTTGGCGTCAATAACAATCTATTTTTAGACAAGATGATTTTCAGCTTCAGTTATTTATTCATGGCTTGATGTTGTTATTCATTCCTCATGAATATAATGTATATCAACTTCTCTCGAAGATATTGTGTACTGTATACGCATTTTTATAGACGTAGAATGTGCATAACCTCGTTCTTTTTCTCATTAGCGCCTATTTTTATTCCGTCGTCTCTGCATAAAAAGCAAGGGGGACATGCAGTACTTGAAAAACATCATTCGAAGCAATTTTTAGCAACTCATCGTTCATCATTTAGAAAGAAACACGATATGTTTTTGAAGGAGGAAAGC
Source organism: Notodromas monacha (assembly GCA_905338405.1). Lineage (NCBI taxonomy): Eukaryota > Metazoa > Arthropoda > Ostracoda > Podocopida > Cyprididae > Notodromas > Notodromas monacha. The sequence goes on along the minus strand of CAJPEX010007050.1, from coordinate 5,693 downwards.
ACGATTTTTTTTTATCGTCTCTAGTGGATAAATGCCAACGCTTCTGAAAATTATACATCCATATTCTACAAACTTTATTATTTCGACCTCAATAAACGCTTCATTCGTCGTAAATTGTAAATCTCGAGCAGAAGAAAAACAAGTAATGAAAATTTACTCAGATGCTGATGGGTGTACTTTTATTTTTTGCAGGATCAATCGTTGGACGAATGCCTGCACTTTTTGTATCCGATCAAGGGCGGAGATGTGAAAGCTGTCAGCAAAAAAATTGGCAAACATGACGCACGTCCAGAAGTTTCTGATCAAAAGATCTGCATTCGTTCTTGTCGCTCTGGTGCCGATGTTCCTGGCGACAGTTCAGATGAAACTGGTTAGTATGTACAGTATAATATAAAATCGGAGCATCTTTATGGAAATTTCAGCGTTTTTTTTTTTTTTTTAATATTGTGGAACATTTTTGAATACAGAACGGACAAGGACGCGTTTTTTTTTATTCACTGTATTTACGTGACTGCTGCTGTTTACAGTCCGAATCCCAACTCCGAAGCGGAGAAGTCATTTATTCAGGAAAAAATCTGTGCAGGCCGCAAAAAAATTCGAAATTTTGTGCAGAACTCAGCATATTTGATCTTTTAGATGCCCGGAAAAACAATATAATCACGCCTCCTGTCTATTATTTTTGAAGAAAAATTCATTATTTTGGCTCGAATTAATTAAATTCCCTTTAGATTGACACTGAGAAAGTTGCCAATAACTGAAGATGTGCGTAGTATTTTTTGTCTTCAAGCAGTTTTTGTTCCATATTTCGTTAATCATTAAAAATCATTAAATCATTTCTAAATCATTAAAAAAATAAAATAAAAGTATATTTGAGATAATTCATTTTTTTTACTCAGTTATTTTAACTGAGTAAAAAAATGAATTATCTCATCTTGGCTGATCTTGGCCACGATTTTTTTTTGGAAGAAACGCGCGGCGTATGACCAATGCTGTGCCAAAAATAAATTGACGAAAAGGATTTAATTTTTTTTCGCATGAATAACAGGGTCGAAAGTTCGCGTGACAACAGCGAGGACAACAACGACGACCACGGCCAAGCCGCAAATGATGATGGATGTCGAGCTGAAGTTCATCGACGTTGGGGATGATTTCAAAATCCCGCGAAAAAATTCGCCGGAATTCAATGAACTATCTGAGCGTGTCAAACGCAGCGTGACTTCAGCTCTCACATCGGTTCCTGGCTTTGAAGACGTTTCTGTTTCGGACTTTGAAGAGTGAGTCCAATCATATCTAAAAATTTGATGAAGTCTTGCTCGAGAACGTTAATCCAATTTTTTGATGAAAGAATAGGGACCCTCATTGTTAAATCAGCGACGCAATTCGCGCGTAGACTTTGTGATATGCTTACGTGGGATTCATGCATCGCAAACCTTGAACGAAGTGATTATTTTTTCTCTCATTCGTTTCTGATTCTCCAAAGTGAGGTATCGATCATTTGATCTTGTAAAAAAAAAAACGTCGACTTTGTAATTTAATGTTTTTAATGTACCGAAAATTCTTCCCAAATCAACGATTCTGGCGATTTTGCAATTGATTTCCGTGGGACTTTATGCTGCTCTCATGCCTTTTGCCATAAATAATGTGCAGTAAAATATTCCTGCCTTCGGATCTTTTAAGGGTTCATTCGATTCTATGGTGTTCTATTCAAAAATTAGGGATTTTATGTGAAATTAATGGTTCAATAATTAGCAGCCCGCGTCGGGTTGAGTGAGTTAATTTATTCCTGCTGAATTTTCTTGTGAGAGATTTTTCCGATTTATTTCAAAATCCGGGACCATTCGTAGATTTATATTCTTGAAATCCTTCATTCTTTTCAATGTTTTACAAAGGCGGAAGAGCGATTTCGGTCCGGTGACTTATTTTGCAGCGAGTTTCTTCTCGATGCATGTAGGAAAATTTCGAAAGAATCGAATTCGTCACTGCTTTTTTTTTTTATCCTCAGCTGTCTTGAATGAAATATCGTACCGTATCTAAAGACTCATTGTTCCATTGATAAAATGTAACACTATTTTCATTCAGGTCGGAAGAGAAGGAATTGATAGCGAAGCTCGTCGTGACACTGGACCACGACACAGTGAGTAAGGAATACAAGGGAAGAAAAACTGGCGGCGAGTCAGAGAAGGCGAAGGCAATGGTGAAACAGGCTCTACAAGACAGTGTCGAGAAGGGACATGTTGGCGAGCTTCGTGTGGATCCTCAATACCTGATTGTTGGCAATCCAGTTGGTAAGGAATACCGTGTTTTCTTCACTTTCCATTTTTTAAATGTGTCAGTAAAACCCAGACAATAGTTGTGGCATAAATTAATTTTGTACTCAATTTATTGTGAAATATTGTTGCAAGAAATATTGACGCCCAATGCATTATTTGTCAAGTGACTCGCAAGAAGCCTTTTTTTCTTAAGGGGTGCAACACATGCCTATTTTACACTTCTTTTTTTTTAATGTGAAAAAATCAGAAAAATAAAAATTGTATTTTTCAAGAGACAGTGTGTTCCTGAGTATAGCTCAAGAAGAAATTTCAATAAAGCACAATGTCGAAGTTTTCAACACGCTTTGAAAAGTAAGAAAACGCCCAAAAGAAGGACAATTCCGCCATTATGAAATATACAAACGCACGATTCTTCTGATCTGAGTGCCAAGAAGGTGGAATTTAACTTTCTATGCAATAAAAGGTGATTTGCTTGTAATCATATTTTACCCTGCAATTCAGCTTTTTCAACTAAATTTTGATTTGGAATTTGAGATAATTTTTCGCCGGAAATGTCTTGATTAACTAGCTTTTGTTTCGTCAACTGAGTGATTTTTTTTCCGTTGGGAACAACGTCTTGACCAGGTTTGTCAATATGTTCTAATTACTGATTACTGCATATTTTATTATTATTAACTTCAGTACTACTTTTCAGGGCATGAAAAGTAATGGTATGAGACTGGCGCCAACAAATGATCAATTTTAAGGCACTTAAAACACAAAAATCGGTCAAACTGGAAAATTTATTCCTGGTACAAACCTCGCAATACCGTGCTTTTATGATTTTAAAAAATTTCAGACAGGGACAAATGAATAAATTATCTTTAGCAACGATATGCCAGACGTCTGTAATTTTGCCGAGTTTTTGAATCATTTTTGGCCACCTTGAAAATAATCAAGCTCTTTTTTTTTAATGATGACGAAGGTTTTTGTTTCGCAGTATTGAATGAATCCCTCGTTTTATTTATTTATTTATTTTAGTACAAAACGAAACTGCAGCGACTCGAGTGGCCTCAATCAGCGATAGTCAACTCAAGCTGTACATTGTGATTGGATGCATCGCGTTTTTGGTGCTTGTGGCTGTGATGCAAGCTTCATGTTCAATTTATCGGCTCAACAGACGCAGCACAGCTTCAAAGGGACACAAGGTATGTTTTTAAAAAAATTATTCATCACCAATTTTTAGTTAGTCCCTTTTTGAGCCTATCTTTCACTTTTAAATCGCAGAAAAAAATTTATCGCATACGATTTTAAAGAGAAACTACTCATGTTTAGGTAAAAGATAGCACTCTCATATCCCGTATTTTTGTCCGTCTCCGCTTATTTGTTTTCATTATTTGCTTTGTGAGTTTCTGGCTTAATTGCTGATAGCCATAAATCGTTCAAAATTGACATCAGGAAAGTGGATTTGTAAAGTTTCTCAACTGTATTAAGAAGTTACCGTTTCCTTCTCTGCTTTTCAAACTTTGCTTTCGACCTTCTATGAGACGAGTTCGATTAGTTTGTGGCATTTACGCCTTTGTAGTGTTGAGATGATTACCTTGCTAAATGGTATCTTCCATTTTGTTTGAGTGCCACCATTACCAGGTTGTACTCGAAAATTATAAGACGTCATCGACCATAAAATATGCCGTATTTTTGCGTGCCTTTAAAATTGAAATAATTTCCTCTGAAAACGTGTGAGATATGCGTCAGGGGCATAAAAGAATTTTTATTTTAAAAGTCAGAGAATCTGATAACTATTTATTTTTCGATTACCGACTTCGTGAGCTCGAACATTTTCAACGAGAAAGCTTTCTCATGTCTTTATGTTTCCACGCACTGAAAATTGTTTCATCGGATTTATTGAATCAAATTAATGATTTATTCAACTCTTTTAGACTTTATTGCTTTTTAAAATAAATGCTTGATTCAAACGCGATTTATCTGTGAATGAAACACGCGTTCAAATTTTTATCAAGTCGAAGCCTACAAAAAATATGTGCGTCTTATATTCACGCAAATACGGTCTACTCAGAATAGCCCGTATCATTCAAATGAACGATACGGAAAATTTTGCATCGAGATTTATAGCTGTCAATATAAAGTTATAAACGGAGATCCTGCCGAATTAACGAGGGGATTTAATGCTAAATGTAAAATGGATTACCTTTTCGGAAAAACTGAATTGTTGATGGGAAAGTTTCAGAAAGATTTAGAGTGACAATAAGGCGCATTAATATCATCAGTGCGTAAATGGTGCCACTTCTTGAACGCAGATGAAACAGAGACGTTGTTGAGAAACATGCATTTTCGAGACAGGGTAGTTGCTTCGAAAAATAGAAAATCTTGAATTTTAAAACCCAACGAATGCTGTCCGGATTTGTGAAAGCTGCATTTTAATTGCTTATCGTAATTGAATTCAGAAAACGAGGATTTACGAGTACTGTACTGTATGTCCAATTCCAGAGGGAACAGGAGCTTATTGTATAGCCGTGCACCCATAGTACTGCAAACAATTTAGGAAGATAAGTCTTGGTTATCTTTTTTTTTTTTTTAAGGAGTAAGAGCTGTTTAATCACACTGCCGATGTTTAGATTGAAGCTACCATATCAAGCTTGTCAGGTAAACAGTACTGAAAATCTCATTGTCTATGTAATATTCTCTGTAAGTTTTAATTAAATTCCAAGTTCTTTAAAAAGTGTTCAACGGATATTATTCTTTTGAACTAAAGGAAGAATAAGTTTAATAAAGTTTTTTTTTTCAATAAGAAGTTCAGTGGCTATAAACAATGAAGTATAATTTATTTTGAAACATCTGATTGCAGCAAATCATTTTCAAGGTTCATGCGATATAGAAACAATATTACGAATCAGAGTCATAATATTTCACGTTGTCTTGCGTAAGAAAGGTTTTCATTGTTACAATATTCTGATGCATATGAACTGTAGTATAAAAAAAAATGGTGATAAAGGAAACCGAAGTTACAAAAGTATGCAATGACGTTTCTCATGATGTGAAAACTTTATACAACATGATTGAAGGAAGAAATCTTTTTTTGCTGCTTTAATGCATGACCCAAAATGCACCTCACGCGTAAATTGCAATTAGATATACAGTACCATGAGGTTCCATAACGTGTACCATGAGGTACCATAACATATACCATGAGGTACCAAAATGTATAAAATGAGATACCCTTACACACACAATGAAGTACCATTAATGTATCAAGTGGTACCATTGTGCACACCATGAGGCACCATTGTGCACACCAGGAGGCACCATTGTGCATACCATTAGGTACCATTACGCACACCATGAGGTACCATGAAATGCACCTTTAAGCACCATTAAATACAGCATGAGGTACCATTAAAAAAACCATGAGGTGCCATAAATATA
>CAJPEX010007049.1:0-10875 GCA_905338405.1 Notodromas monacha | reverse complement strand
AGATGACGTTACACGTCGGCGCTGAAAGCAGAGGTCTTATCTTTTCTGCAGCCGTTGGGAACTCCATTGAAAAAAAGAAAAATTTCGAGATTAAAAACAAACCGGAGTATTTCCTGGATAACAATACAAATGCACTGTACTATACTTCCGTGTTTTATAGGTATTTTTCTTACGTATACAAGTATCCTTGCTCGGAATACCCAAATATTTCGGGACGAAGAAAAAAGAATCCTCCTTGATCAACGGTTGAGGGGAAAGAAGTCCGACATTCTTTCACGAGTCCAAAAATTGAGGCAAAAAATATTTGAATTTGCTCCAGATCTGGGTATTTTCTTCTTGGGGTATTTCATCTTTGTTAATAGTAAATGAATATACCTCAGCACAAGCTGCAATAAGATAGAAATTGCTTCATCTGTGTAATTTTGCCATGTTTATTTTTCTCGGAAAGTTGAGCAATTTTTCCCTCTCCCGCAGCAGTTATATTCAGGAAAACCTCATGAACGAAGCAAGAGATTGACAGTTTATTTTTTTGGTCCATCATCTGTCTGACCCAATTGTTGGTGCTTTTCATATTGAAGTTAAAATTTTTCTAAGCTTCCAGGAGGTAGTCTTCAGTTCACGGGTTTTTGAAGTTGATACCGAAAAAAATGTCTCCTTTTTTATTTCCTTTCACGGAAGATGCACCTTTGAAAGAAAAAAATTCTTGAATGTTCGCTAAATGTCTAAGGTTCGTAAAATCTATTTCGGTTCGTATATTTCTAATCAACCAATCTTCATCCTGCTTTCAGCTTCAAAACATGAATCCCTCCAGTGATTCATTCTCTCACCCCTGAATATCAGACATCTATTTCTTTTCTAATAACAGGATGCGTTGGATGAAGTGCTTTCATGGAATCTCCGGAATCCAGCCCCTGTTCAACGAATATTTCATTAGCTGATATATCAGTTCTGGTTCTCAGACTAATTTGGTTCAGCTTCTTGATTTCATTTTTTTTTATTTCTGCGGAACACCTGGAATTTAAGTAAAATCAGAGGGCTTCATGCTCATGACCGAAACATTATGTGTTTGAAACAAAAAAGCACCAAAATTAGGAATTCATGTTCGAGACAAAAAGAAGTTCATGGTGTTAATTAACATTACTTTTGTTCAAATGCAATCGAGAAGAGAAACATCATTCGTTTTTATTATTGACAATATCATTGAATTTTGACCTACATGTTTTTGAAACGCATCCAAAATCCATCAACCGTTTCTCATTTGCTATATTATACGTGATCTGAATTGAGTTTGCTCCGAGTTGCTTTTCGTTCGGGGTGAATTTGTCCAAAAGTTATATTTTCTTGAGTTTTTTCAAAGCTCAAGTTTTCTTTTACTCGCTATGTAAATTGCAGTATTACTCTTTATCATTGTGACCATGAATTCCTTTTTTCTCATAGTTAATTAAAAAAAAGCGTTCAATCCATTTCTCATGAATATGAAATCTTCCCTGAATTCATAATGAGACAGAAAGGCTGCTGTCGCACTCAGAAAAGAATAACAAAGAACTTCGAAAGATTAGAAATAAGCTTGAACAGCCCTCAGCCTGAGACTGGCTATATAGAAAAACAATCATTTCAATTCGCTTCAGCGGTAAGCAAACATAAATTCATCCTGATTAAACTTTTCAAACACCAGAACTAAGTATTGCATTAGTTTTTCAAAAATATCTGCCAAAAGAACAAAAGGGGAGAGTACAAAAGTTATTATTGACATTTTTGGTAATTGGGGTATTCCATAGGCAATTTTGCTATTCTCCAGTTTTAAGGTATTTATATTACTGGAAAGAGATTTTTTGACGGAGTTTTTTTTTATATGGGGAGCTTAGACCTATTTTTCTAATGGACATCTTGAAGTCCAGATTCCACCGTTTAAGGGAAATGATGGTTTGATTTTAATCTCGAAATTTTTCTTTTTTCAATGGAGTTCCCAACGGCTGCAGAAAAGATAAGACCTCTGCTTTCAGCGCCGACGTGTAACGTCATCTGCTTTCTGATGGCTGCAATTCTCTCATTTTTTGGCGAATTGTTAAAAGCTGCTTGAAAAGCTTAATCTTCTGTGCTCATGCGTGCCCCAAAAATCTTTGCTGAACTAAAATTGAAAGGTACATAAAACTTGTTCTAGTGCCATAAAATAAATTGCTTGTTCTGTACTAAAATTCACGGTATAGACTACAGAGGACTGGATAGAGGCAGCATTCAAGCAAGGAATCAAAAAGGAGAGATTTCGATATTTGCCTAAATATTATCATTATCGACCTATTGTCCCAAACTATTCTTGCCGCGAAATTTACTTGTCTGTATCAAGTGCTCATTCTGACCAGGGGAACCTCATTTGGCAGTAATAGCCCCGGAAGGCCTTTTAGATCGACATTCCTGGATGCTCCAGTGAGACTTGAATTATTCATGCGCCAGTCAAACTTCAGAAGGTAGCTGCAGACCGGGTTCATGCTCTACAATGCTTTTTTGCTGTCCCAAGACACACCATCACATTTAGGAAGCGGGAACGTCCATATAAAGTTAATGGGAAGGTGCCCAGCGAAAAACATACCCCAAATCACGTTTTGCATATTTATGTTGTGACCGATTGCGTTGTTTGCCTGGAGATGCACTTCTTCATGCATAATAGGTTCATTTCAATTCCAGGTGTATAGGAACTCAACATCAGTTACACTTCGGGGGCAACAATGCTTGTTTTTAATACGTTTATAGAGCTATTCATAATTCAAAAGTTAGTGATCATTCAGTGGGGTCTTCTGTAATACGGTATTCTAAAACAAACATATATTGCTCTCAGTACGTGCTGAGGACTAGTTACGTAAATTACACCGATATTGAATTCGCCATACCGTCAATTTTCAGCTTCGATTGAATAATTTAAAATTATCATTCTTTTTTTGTCCATTCAAAATCGCATATCAATCTTGAGTTGACGAAATACGGAATTGACTAGCCATTCCCCAGCAAGAAACTTTTTCTATTAAAAATCCAATAATGTCATTCGAATGACTAAAAATCGCTGTTCGATAGTTTTTCCCGGTATCACGTCATGAGATGGTTTTTTTTTTTAATCCAACAAATGTTTAAAAATTTTCAACTGAGAATACAAAGACAGTGCACTAAAGTAAATGTTCCTTAGTTTATCGTGAACGGCGAAGCTTGATTCGATGATATTCTAAAACATGGGGGAGGCTGACTTGATATGATAGGATTCATGACGAGGCACATTCGTGATGCGATTTGCTTGCGCAAAATCCCGAATTAGTTTTGGAATTCCAAGTTCAGAATTCACCTCGCGTTTATCGTCAGATTTCTGTCGATTGCCATTAAAAAAAAAGCCGTCAGAAGTTCGTGTTTTGAAAACGATACTGATGATAGCTCCAGGGGAAGTGAGCATAACATTAGATCGTTTTAAAAACCTGCCTTGCATCTTTTCCCAAGAGGGTAAAACTCGAATACTTATTCTCGGCTTACAGTACAGGTATTCTGTCGTTGGGGACATCTTCCTGTGAAGTTCCTCGAGGAATATACAGCACGGGTGATTTTCGGAATTTTTGCACCATGCCGGTGGAAACGTGAAAAATATATATTATTGAACAATAACAAAGTATTTGATTTAAATTCTTCACATTGGAGAACAATTCCGAACACATGCTTTTAAAATCAACATTGCATAAGGGAACAACGCCAGAAATCTCTGAAAATCGACCATCGCAGGTTGATGACTGGTGAAACGTCCTCCATAGATCAAGTGTTCTCACAGGTTGATAAACGGACTCAATTTTTCTCTGTCCAAGAAATAAGGTCCCTTGCTGCCCTCTTGAGCGGACAGGATAAGAAGAGAGACTGAACGAAGCCAAAGGTGGATTTCGCTCTGGCCCAGACCAGCATTTCTCTCACCTCTCGACTGAATGGAACCAAACCAATATTTCGTCGCACCTGGGACTGCCCCTGAGATATATATGGATGAAAAGTTTCTTCGAAAGCAGAACGCAATCAACACCTCTGCTGTGTACATCCGCAATTCCATTGAAAGGTGAAGTGGGTCACTTGGAAATTGGGGGAAGCATTCGGCTGCATGTCGTCGTCCTCCGATCATGCTTTCAAAAGTCTACTCGAACCTCAAACTCATTTTAAAAGTTTGAAAACTAGAAGTTGAGGTTTTGCACTTTCATTTCTGCATGCTTGCGTGATTTTATTCGGAAGCATATATCATTGGAGATTTAGACTTTTCCGTGTACATGATCAAAACTTGGAGAAGTTTTGAGGCTTAGGAGTGCCTCCACAAAGAAATGCAATAATCTGAACATAATTCATGGCATTTTAGAAAATTGGTTTTCTTGCGATGCCTCTTCATGCATACACGTATATTCCATAAACAACACACACGCTGGTGACAATTTCAAAAAATGAAGAATAAAACAGAGTGAAAAGAGATTACATGGGCATTCAGTCAGTATGAAACCAGGAATACATATTCGATGCAAAATCTTGAATAGGTCTTTCTAATATTTCCATGAGATTTACTTAGGTTTCTACAAAGGAAAGACTTCAAGAGGTATATACAAAGAAGATTCCAACTACATTATGCGATTCGTGAAAAAGAGAGAAATTCAACACGCAAAAAACTGAACACGGAAAAGAACGCTATGAAAGTGGAAGAAGAACTTAGTGTGAAACTTCAATGCTCGAAATAAGGAGCAAAAAACAGAGAGGAAAACTGGCAACAAATATTTGTGATATTCTGATCAAAATTTTAATGTACCAGGGAAATGTTGAGGTGTCCAGAGAAATGGAAAAACCAGACAAGGCTTCTCCACATCCATATCTCTGCATAACAATACATAAACTGAGGATTTTATCCGCTTGTGTATTGTTGAGCCTGCACCAATATGGATTTAGATTTGGTGAGCCTACATAATTGGCTGGATGATACGTTCAAGGCCTGCAGTTGGAATATCAGTGACGATTTTAGTGAATAATCAAAGTCAGACCCAAGAAAGCGGCTTCTGAGAGTAGGTGATCCCATTTCATTTTCAACAACTCAGAAACAAATTTCCAATTTTCAAGGAGGAACTGCTGAGAGGGGAAAAACATTTCGTTTTCTGTGCGGCGACCTCATTTATCTTCACTTCAATGGCACAACGGGGCATCCATTCTCGCACCTCCCCTATAGTATTTTTCCAATATTGTTTTCCTGTTATTGGGGTCCTGCTCCAGGTGCTGCAAGAATGGCGTAAATCCTCTTGCAATGGATGGAATTCGTACATTGGTGGGAAACGCGTGTCATTGTTTAGCGCCNCCTGTTATTGGGGTCCTGCTCCAGGTGCTGCAAGAATGGCGTAAATCCTCTTGCAATGGATGGAATTCGTACATTGGTGGGAAACGCGTGTCATTGTTTAGCGCCGGTCGCGGCATTCCTGGGATACGGCGTATGACATGCGCAAAAATACTGTAACTCCTTCCATATCTTGTTTTTGGCCGTCGTCGGTATGTGAAATATCTCTATTATTTCTTCGATAAGGTGATTTAGATCTGCAATAAAATAAGGTTTCGCAATTTAATAGTGTCCTTTTGGAAAGCCTCTGTCAAATTTCAAGACCCTTCCGCAGCAAAAAAAATAAAAAAATAAAATTAAATCTTCCACCTTTCAATAGTGAAGAGTTCCTTTCCATCCTGTGGCGATCAGGATTTTTCTTCCATTTCAGTTGAGGTTTGACCAAAGGTCATTGAAATGCCTCAGGGTTGGAAAGCCCTGAGTCAGAAAAAATCCAGGTGAAGAAAAACTTATTGTATTGCTTTTAGAAATCTATGATGTTGATACTATCCTGGGAATGCAGCGAAAACGGCCACCCCATGCAGTTTTTTTTTTCGGGAAAATTAACTGCAGGATTAAAAAGAATACTGTATCAGACTTTCTCCCACATTAGGCATTGGGGCCAAAACATAATTTTTAAAATCATCAGTGCACACAAATTTGGAAAATAACCCAACTTTGCCACACAAGGGTTACAGTTCTCAGATTTCATTGGTGCCTTGGAATATGACACTGCATCATGGTGGATGCCAATCTTACCTGAGCCAAACTTATTGCTGCTCAGCTCACAGTCCCTCAAAGTCCAATGGCATTCTCTGTTTTATGGCTGCACATGACTACATGAACAACTTCAGGAATGGGGATCCACAGTAATACGAGGCAAGAAACAGCTTTTACCTGCATGCTGCATACCTATGCTTCTTGATGTATATAAACCCCTACCAGATACTACCCAAGCATGCAATAGTGCAGTTCTTTCCCGGTATGACTCCTCTGTATAGGAAATCGGTGTATTGCCACTTATTTCTGAGTCTTATGTGTGGCAGGTTTGTACTGTTGTGTAAGAAGACTATTTTCATCTTAAGTTCCTTTGACCTATTGAATTATTTCCATGAATTATTTCCTTTGACTTATTTATTTTGAATTATTTACTCCCTCGACACTTCCACCAAGAAGATACTTGAATCTCAAGAATTGGAGGTAATAAGGAGAACAACCTATACCCTGCATTTAGTCTCTGAAAGTGTCAAATTGCCGGACACTGCTATGTCATTCGGTTGTGCAATGTAATTGCATGTAGGTAGACGTGTCTTTGCCTTTCTTTGCAATACTGTAATTCGAATGATTCTTTCGTACAGAAGCAAATTTGTATTTTGTGTGGCAAAACATTTCCTCAAGAAAAACACAATACCCTTATCTTTGCATCAAGATTATGCTTTTTTCTGAATGATTATGTGAGTCATTCCCAAGGCATAACTTTAAAAATAATCTGAATGATTTTTTAACCCTTCCGAGGACTGGGCTTGCTTCTGAGTCGATGAACACGTGTGCTGTAGTCATTATTTTGGGCAAGAACATGAGGCAAAGACCGGGGTTCCCTTGAATTGTTTTTCACTTTTCTGCGCTTGCAAATTTTTGGATAGGAGTGTACTGGAGAGTGTAAAAGATTGATGAATTCATTCGGGTGAAGAAGGATGCATAAAAAGACCCGTTACGAAACTCTCATGAATTCACACTAGCGCCGCTCAAGCCTGAAATATTTTCTCAGATAGAAAAATTACTTGAGAAGCTGTAGAGTAGACTCGTGTTTGACAAGATGAAGAGTGGAATTTATTAGCATACAATGTGTACTAATGGACTACAAGAGTGTTGTTGTTCCAGATTTAAATTATTGATCATGATTGGATGTCTTTGAATACGTCGGAATTTCTGTCGAAACTCTTGAAAAACTGCCAAATATTCTGGAATCTCATCACCGTAGTGAATTGCGGCAATGTCGAAATCTTGCAGACAATGAATCAATTCATTGATTCTAAAAAGTCGAATAACGTTTCGACTCTTTCGAGTCGTTTTTGTTGCATTCGGAATACATTATTTCAGTGTTTTGCATTGTACCATTTCTGTAAAAAACAAGAGCAAAAACTCCTTTCCTTTTTCTGGGCAGATAACTGAGTTAGGCGTCAGAATTGCTAAATTACATTCTCGTAGGATATACGCTGATGAAGCAGAGAAAAGTATATAGGCTGCATTTGGAGATACCGGATACACCTAAATCCAATTATAGTTCATTTTTTATATTTTTTTTAAATATTCTTTTCCAAGGAGGCGTAATGAAATGTTTAATCAAGCAATGAAGTTTCTTCATTCTCTGATTAAAACATTAAAAACAACCTCACATCGTGCAAGCAACTAATTTTTTCAAGTGTGTCGAGGCAAGAATACAAAAAACAAAACAATGCCCTCCTCACACCCTTCTATTTTCCCGTGCAAATGAAATCAAACAGTATCGTGCAAATTTGCTAATTGGAAATGATTGTCCGTCGGCTGACCCATGCTCAAAATAATATAATCAATTAGGAGAGGAAAAATTACCCTCGTTGCACTAGCAGGCTTGTTTTTTCTTTTAGCCATCACAAGTCTAAAGGTCCATGGAGCGGAGAACGCTAATTGAATTTACGCCTAGATAAGCATGGCTTCTGAAAATTATTTGGTAGAAGAATTTTTCGATATTTGCATAATGTAGTCATGCATCGCTTGATTCAAAGAGCACCACGAACAAAACGAAGATGTCCAAATCAAATGATTTATTGCATATGTGAAATCTTCAAATTTACGTGCCTGATGATGTATGTTCCTGGGTAAATTTCAGTTGCTGGAGTACATCGTTTTTGTTCTAAGACCATGAAAAAATTGTTTTTATATTCCCTCCAGGAATTCTAATGATGTTCATTGAAAATTGCGTAATGTACAGTATTTCCTCATATTTGATTTACTATATTTTTCAATGAAATTATATTTAAAAATCGTGAAAATCGTATTAATTTTTTTTTAATGACGAAGGCTTAAATATTAAGATGTTTTGGATTGAATTGTATCCCTACTGCTGATGACGACGTATACTGTTCGCGGATAAAGTGAATTATTGCGGAGGATCAATAAGATTTTTTAATAAAATTCCAGAGAAAACTCGATTGGGAAAATCTTGGACATAATTTTCTTTCCCATTGTGACACATGAAATGAAAGAGTGGCTTTTAGTTATAGATTCGAATCACATGAGTGGAGCACCAGTATGTCTGATAATTCTGAAGAAACTGAATGAAGGTGGTATACTTTGTCAATTGTCAGAAAAAAATGCCTTCTTTTGAGATGGAGGAAGAAACAAATGCTGATCATAATAGATGGCATCTATTGAAGCATTTGACTAATTTCAAGTTGTTTTGAAACCTGTGTACCCTTCTTAAATCACTTCTTTGCAAACACATCATAGAAATGAAAAGGTTCGAGAGGATTTCACCATGCAAATCCCATGAAAATGCGCTGTAGTCCTATAAGGTATAGTGTATACTGAGAATTTGTTTCAGTTCACCGAGTGGCCCGAGATGAATCATTTGTTGATCCTATCAGGCGATTCCGTTTTTCTTTCGTGTGAACGAAAGCGTGAATTGCGTGATGGAAAGATCTGCCACGTTTTCTGCGTAGAAGGCAGCATGATCAATAGGATTTCGTGCCCGCTTCTTTAGCTCGAAAGATTCATTTGAAGCAACTTTCCTGCCAGCGCAGTTTCTTTCGCATGAGTAAACCGCGTTTGAGAAGAATTTCCCGATTACTGTACAGTATATGCAAGTCTAAGAACCCCCGCTTTCCAAGCTAGCCCCCATAATATTCTTTCCATTGAACTATGAACTCCATAACGCCCACCCTCCTCCCCCGTCGATCCCTGTGAAGTGCTATGCCATAACTGATAATAAGTATTTAAAATAAAGGTTTCTGTGCTTCATTTTCATGCATGAATACATCTTTAGGCACTTCAACCTCTTCTTCCAAAAACAAGTGCTGTACAGTACAATACTTTCTTAGGTACAGAGCCCAAACTCACACAGTTTTTGAAGAAAATGCTTCGCCTATGGGAAATGTTGATCTGAGGATACTTTTTAAATACAGTACGTTGCCCTAGAATAAAACAGCGTTCTATTTAAAATGCGCTTCTCAAAAGGAATGATTTCATACTGATTTTCTGTCATACGTGCTTGAGTTGTGAAAACTTTTGCCGAATTTTCTGCGAAAAATCCACCAGCATTACCGTAATTCGATGAATGAAACTGAAATTAGGAAATATTCAATTTTTTTTCAACATCCGAATTTGTAATCAATTCCTTCCTCATTTTTCAAAAATGTTTCGATTGTATACGGTGTTCGATGTAAATTTGAAATTTCCTCCGAGGACCAGGGATACCATGACCGATAGATTCATCTAAATGTTGTCCGATTGCTATCTTCCTGACAATGATTACCACTTTGAAAAAAGATCACAGAGATTTCCATCTGCCTGTGCGATGATGACCCGGTGATATTCATCATCCACGTAAAGAAGTGAAGACGCGTGAAACAGTACTTTCTTAATACACTTATACACATCCTTATAGTTTCCAGGTCTTTCCACAATCCTCTTGGAGCTCCAACTGCATGAATGATAACTGGCGGTGATGTAGCATGCATTTACGTCATTGAAGCCGTTCTGTTTCAAAAGAGTGACCAGCAGTCAATTCTAGGAATAACCAGCCCAAATGATACCAATTTCACCACACGAATTAGCTTTCACAGATTGAAGAAAAGCGATTCCAGAAGCAGAAATTCATGATTCCCACCGGTCTACAAATTACAGTTGAGTTTCGACATGTGGATGCCGAAACATACGGACTTGGAGGGACACAATAATAAGATAACTTGAAAATCCGCCGCGACATCCAGACAATGCCTCAAGATCACCAACATTTCCAGGCGAATTGAAATAATTATATTTTCACAACGTTTTGATGCCTCAAACTAATTACGTGATCTTTTATATTTACGAAAAAATATTCATTATAAATCCATGATCCAAGACAGGCTGATGGTACAACTCTTTTTTCAGCGCTCTGTCCATCATCTTTGAGTAGTATCGAAAGACGTGTGCTTGTTTTTCACTCTCTGGGCTCCTTTCCATGTCAAGAGATTAGATCAATTGTGGTGTTCTTCTGCCCTCTTTTTTTTCTTTTTCTTGAAGTTGTAAAATTTTTGATTCCATTTTTGGGGACGTCCTCCTCGATTTAGATTACCCCACTGAAATATATTCCCAGCATGGGCTACTAAAAAAAAAAAAAGATGATCCGACACGCGGAAGTGCTGACATTGGAAAAATACAGCAGTTCCAGGCACCAACTACAGTATAACTGCATCCGAAGGTAGGAGGGGGCAGAATTGCATACTGTACTGTGATTGGAAAGCGACTCACGATTCCAGTGGCTCACACGCGACACCTAC
>CAJPEX010007048.1:0-10877 GCA_905338405.1 Notodromas monacha | reverse complement strand
GATTAAATGGCATTGAGTGGATTTGGGTTGGGTGGGAAGGGGGTTTAGTTGTGGAAATCTTGATTGAACCTTGTGAATGCTGAAAAGCGGTAAATAAAGTGTTCTGTACATTCATTCAAGTTTGTTCACCCAGTGTGCCAAGGATTTTGCACAGAATCAATTGAAGAAAATGATATCCAGATGTGGGAAGCTGTGGGCAAATGGACTCTGAAATAATTTTTAAAGTTATTTCAACAGTTCAATTGCTGCATTTGTTCTTTAGTTACAATATTACAAAAATAAGCATTTCAATCCTTGGTGACAATTATCTTAATCATATTCAAATGCTTTCTTCTGGAGGTGAAGCTTTTTAAATTTTGAGTGTTATTTTCAATATTCATACGTCCATCCAACCCCACAAAACATTGCAAACAGTAACAGGATGTTTCAGTAACTCATTCTGCTCACTGTATTTACTCAAGTACCACACTAAACCTCAAGTAAGATGCACACCAGGGTTTTTCAGTCAACATTTAATGAAATTAAATTTTCAAGTAAGATGGACACCCCATTTTTAATGACTCTAGAACTATAACATTCCAGATATAAGAACACCCAAATTTGAACTTGAGACTTGAAGTGATCCAAAATTCAATCATTACTATCACAGTAAGTTTTATTTTGAAAATGATCCCAAATTTTGCAATGGTCAATTTCGCAATTATCAAGTATAGTTCACACCAATGCTTATAAAACATGAAAAAGGTATCCCTGCCAAAGATGCACACCCAATTTTTTCCTTGAGATGTTGAGGAACAGGTGCTTATGGTACTCAAGTAAATAAAGTAGATATTTTATCCTGATTTTTTCATGAAATTTTCAATTGTACAGTATTATGGGAGCCAGAAATGGATCAATTGGCTCTCCACTGAAGTCTACGGGAAAATCAAATTCTGTCCGAACAACATTTTGTCTGGAATCAAGTTTGTATTCTCATTCTTGTAAGCACACAATGTGACATCACTCACATCATGCAAGACTCCCTTCCTTGGAACAGAGGACTGAGATCCGGTCTCGTTTTTCGGATGAAAGCCTTTCTCGTACTGTTCCACGATTTTCTCATGATCCACTTCAATCGCACGCACAAACCCAATCACAAAAAGAGTCATCACTGATATTCGAGCCATTTTCCGCACTCGCATCATCTGAAATAACGAAGAGCTACTAATTATTTTCCATCTCCGCTTTCGAGACACTAAAAACAACGGTTCAAAAATCAAGAGGCTCAATTTATTTGAAAAGTCGAAAACCAAATATTGAACCATGAGTCAACATTTGGGGATCGTAAAAATAAAAAATTATTTGCAATAGCGATCAGCTTTCATCTTCTCTCTTCGATCGAGCAAAGCTTCATGAAGTTCACCCGTCTTCAACGCTTTCTTCAAATTCGACCGATCCTCTGGATTGATTCGCATCTTTTTGTCCTGAAATTTCTGGAACTTCTTTCTGCAATAGTTGAAAGAAGTATATTTAGCAATGCTGACACCACTTCCAGAAATCTGAACGCAGAAGAAATTCCAGACAGGATTTGGAAATGACTGCTTGTGGGGAATTGAATTGGAATCGCACCCAAAAGTGAGCGACATCTACGCACACGAAAAAATTTTCTCAACGGGAAAAAATCATTTTCAAATTCAATGGAATTTCAATGACTTCATAAATGTTTCGCAGCGAAAAACCATCATAGGCAGCTTTGATGTCAGGAAGCGGGTTCAAAGACAAATTCACGATTAATTTTCCAACACAAACGAACAAGTTGCTTTGAACATACAGTACTTTTCATATTGTCAACATATTTACAAGGAAGCTCCTAATTTTGAGAAAAAAAAAGTCGGCTCTTCTCTTAATAACGCTTCAGACAAATTTTCAACCGATGAAATAAATTATTTCAATTTTTTCATACTGAGAAACCTTTTTTCAAGCCCACCCTTCTAATTTCTGGAAAAATTGCACTAAACTGCTTCATCGTTTACTACAATTTTGCAACAACAAAAAATTCATTTAAAATATCTGCTACGAAGTCATTCAAACAAAATTTTTTCGAGTCTGCAAAAATTCCATGAAACTTTACCAGTTTGCAGAATATTTTTCAGAAATTCGCCAGTCTGCAAAAAATTTCAGGAAAATTGGCTGGTTCGTGGGCCCAGAAGAGGTTGGGGAACACTGATATGAACTAAGCTGACCAGAAATTTAGAGACTTCCCTATTTCATCACTCGGCAGGATTATTCTTTTAAGCGCTTGGCATTTTTCTGTTTCAAGCTAAATTTTTCGAAAATTCGGTGCGTCTCGATGAATAATTCACCCACATGTAATTCACTTCAACATCAACGAGAGATCCCCGTTCTTCTACGGGCACGCCTTCATTCGGGTCTTGGGCTTCCATCCGGGCTTGCACCCGGATCTTCACCACCTCGTCCGCTTCCGCCCGACGCTTGGAACACACCACACTGTCCTCGTCGTCGAGGCCCATGAATTTCCCGTTGTTACCCTGAATGGCCATTTTGCCGTCTTGGAACACGGGTTCCCAGTATTCCCGGGCCCCGATGGCTTCCGCTATTCCGGAAACCGAGTCGTTGCGTTCCACGCTCATGAATTTCCCGTAGCCGGACTTCAAGGCTATTCGAGAGTCGTCGACCGCGATGGCTGTGAGGATTTCTTCCGGTGCCGGGGGTTCACCTTCAAAAAAGAACAAAACAAAATTTGCATTTTAAAAGCAGGAATGAAAAAAATATAGTCCGGGTTTCGAGATGAAGACGTAATAGGTTCTTGGACCTTGTGTCCCTATGTCGAAACGCCCGCCTGTCAAATTACGTGTCAAGTATATTTCAAAGGAAGTATTTTTAATCGGTTCTCCTGTTCATCATAGAAAAGCAATGAAGCCCCTGGAAATTGAATAAAAATGTTTTTCGTAAACTTCAGGATACAAAAAATACACAGAAAATCACACAGAATCTAATATTTTGTCATCAGAAGCGAAGAGCAGGAGAAAATCTAACTATTCTGTGCACAAATGATGGGAAAAAAGACGCAAAAATTAGCCTTTTCTTATTGTGGATTAGAAAGTTTTTAAAATGAAAATGTTTGATATTTTTAAAATATAAATACTGTACAGTAGTTCAATTCATTTAAGGAATATCAAAATTGAGAAAAATACATTTTTTCAATTTTTCTAGAAATGCCGGGAAACGAATGAGTATGTTGAGACATTTTCAAGACGTCAGGGTAGATTTTTCTCTAATTTAAGAATCCTCAAGTCGAATCGTCCGTATGTCGGGGTCCCGCTGTATTAATTCATCTATTTTGCGTACCGAAGGTCGATTACTGATACATATGGCAGATGTAACACGAATCACGAGCCGAATAGAAAAATGATGAGCGAAAACAGAATCTGATGACTTATGCACTGATTGACAACATCAAAATTTTGCCCGGGAATTTCAAAAGAACTGTTATTGAATCCAGAATTCTGCAAAAATCGTTTCAATTGGGGGCCAAAGTCCAAATTCACCCAAATCTGCATTTTCAGTCGGAAAAACTGTGGAACACAAAAATTCGCCAAGCTTTAGAAAATTTAAAAGGATGATTTAGCGAATAATTTTAAGCCACTTTCCAGTGCCTGAACAGAACACTCAATGTTGACACGGAAATGCAGAAACATTTAAAACAACCCCATTGCAGTTGAAAATGTTGACGTAGAAGTTCTTGCAAAAAGATAAAGTTGTGGGTTTTGTTGGAAATTGAAATCGGAACAGCATAGTTTAATGAGATTAGACTGGCACTGCTAAACAGGCAGAACTTTGGGAAAGTCTGGGATCCAGTGGGACCAAGTTTGACCTTGAGTTCCCACAGGATTTCGAATTCTTGGGGAAATTCTTCCAAAAGGATAAGTCTGTTAAGGGACAAAAATTGAAGAATAAAATGGGTTTAAATACTGGATAGACTCTGCAATGTATCATCAATTGCTTTTGGTTTGTCTTGCGCAAAAGACTGCTTGCAAATCTGCTGTTGCAAAAACCTCAAAATCTTGAAAATATATCAACCTTACACTAGGGTGTTAAGCACCCCAGCTGATTTTTGTTCTAAATTCATTTCAAACTTCATAAAAAGTTCAAAGTCAAAATCTTCAAACCTTCTTCAACTCCATTCCTAACAGGTTTCGCAATTTAAAAGAAATAAATGCTTCGGCAATTAATTGTGATTTAAACCCTCCTTCAAACAAATTTTCTGCAAAATTTGGCGACAAAGCCAGAAATCTCTAGTGGACAACAACAAAAAAGAAACGCTTCTGCGATTAATTGTGATTTAAATCCTCCTTCAAACAAATTCTCTGCAAAATTTGGCGACACAGCAAGAAATCTCTTGTGGACACGAGAAAATACAGAGACGAAACGTACCCGGTTTATGCGGGACACCAGCAACGAAGTTACCGGAGTCCAAACTCTTCAAATACGTATGAGGACGTAGTTCAATCGCAACCGGCCCAACGATTTCACTGAACTCTTCAACCGATTTCCAGTTCCCTATTGAGTCAGTAGAAAATTGTTCGTGTAAAACTCAATAACGAAAAATAAAATACACCACTAACCATGTTCAACGGAATCGTCATCAAGGTCACGTCTATCGGCTTTGGATTTCGCTTCTTTTTCGCCTTCGGTCCTTTTCCTGCAAATATGGATAATTTCATGACAAACTTTTCCAAAAATTACCGCCTTATAATCGTCATACCGACCTTTTCTTGGATTTCTTCTCGCCTTTCAGCTTCAATTTCCCCGAAATCACTCGTTTATACTCCGACATTCTACGAAGATTGTTCGGAAACGAATACAAAATTATGGGAGGTTTCCTTGAATCAAAATTCGTAAAAAATATTTCTTCTCGCCTTTCAGCTTCAATTTCCCCGAAATCACTCGTTTATACTCCGACATTCTACGAAGATTGTTCGGAAACGAATACAAAATTATGGGAGGTTTCCTTGAATCAAAATTCGTAAAAAAGAAAAATTACGTCCAAGGAGAAATTCTCTTCCCGTTTTCATTTTCATTTGTTCAAGACGGAACATAATATCGTAATTTCCAAATCGGCCGCTTTTTCTCTCAGAATGCCAGGGCTCAAAACAATCTGCTCGACCAGCTCAAAAATACCGCAATCAATCCGTAATGGACACACATGCTTTTCTTTCGACGACGCCAACCAACGGAGATACAATAATTCATGATAATTCCAAAAAAAAATATTGCTTGACTAGATGCAGAAGAAACCAAAATCCGCTCATGGTCATTTTTCAAAGAAAAGAAAAACATTCATAATGTTAATCATAATTTCGAAATGTATCATAATCAGGGGCAAATGTTATTGTCTCCGACGCACAGGCGCTGGTTTCACAGCAGGTTGCTTTGCTTTCTTGGTGTCTCCAGCAAAGAAAGAAGTCATCATTTCCGAAAGATCAGGCATTTCGTACTTTGGCATCTGGATCTGTTCCATTTCCTGAGAAGTACGAAAAATTCAGAGACGTGTTCCATCAGCAATTTGAAAAGAATGACAAAAATTATAAAGCAGCTGCGACGATAAAATTGAAACGGTCTCAATCATTAGAAANCGACGCACAGGCGCTGGTTTCACAGCAGGTTGCTTTGCTTTCTTGGTGTCTCCAGCAAAGAAAGAAGTCATCATTTCCGAAAGATCAGGCATTTCGTACTTTGGCATCTGGATCTGTTCCATTTCCTGAGAAGTACGAAAAATTCAGAGACGTGTTCCATCAGCAATTTGAAAAGAATGACAAAAATTATAAAGCAGCTGCGACGATAAAATTGAAACGGTCTCAATCATTAGAAAACAGAAAAAAGCCTATCCGAATTTTTTTTCACGCGACTCGAAATGGACAAAAATGAAGATTATCTGCGTACAATGCAATAAGGAATTTTGAAGCTTTCAGAGAGATTCTTCACGCTTCATCATTTCATGAATGTTATCCAGTATCTAGTCCTTCCAAGAAAACCACTCCAGACTTAGTGAACCTTCAACTGACAGATACACCGAATAAAACAGTGAGTCCCTCCACAACGTAAAATTTTCACGGAGAGAAACTTGAATCACACAAGGAAATTGTCGGCCGGTCGGGCTAAAACTCCAAAATTAAAAAAATAAAGGACAGTTTTAATATACGGACGAAATTGTTTTCTTTCCTCATTTTCAAAATTTGTGAAAACGAGAAATTTAATAGCACAACTTGCCAAGATTACTTGAATTCAACACTAATCAATTCTCAAGTCACAAATTTAGGCTGAAAATTAGGGAATAAAATGCAGATAATAGGGGTTTTTATGGGCTTTTGATGAGTTTCTGAAACGAATTAATTAATTAATTTAAATTGAAACCATAAGCGAAATCGCGTTTCGAATAACAAAAATTCTACATTGAGAAACCAATTAGTTTCGTCACGCGCGAATCCTTTGCATTGTGTAACTCAAGTTTCATCAGGAAGATAATTTCCTCACTGAGCACCGAAAATAAATCCATAAATTTCAATTGAACTATTCGAGGAATTGATGAACGAACCGCACGCTTGGAACAAAATATTTTCAAAACGTAGCCCAACAAAACGCAGAAGAGAAAAGACAATTGGGGAAACATTTCAAATGACAAAAGTTGCGTGGTGATACCTTGCGAGCATCAGGATCACTCATGAGTTTCGGCAACACCACAATGAAGATTAATGGTAGAACCATCATCAAGACCATGGGTGAATAAATCAGATCCTGTATTCTCCACTGTTCACGAGCCTGGAAATACCGAGATGCTCCCAACGGCTTCAGCTTCAAGGGATACGGAACCTTAAACAAAATAATCACAATCATTACAACAAGTTCGGATGAAACAGCAGGAATCGAATCGATGATCAGGACAGTTCAAAGATGAATATTCATGCTCACTAGACCTTAATTCGGAACAGCTACGATTCATAAAAAGAACCCATTTGGGATTTTTGACAGCTGAAGTAATAAACGTCAATTAAATGATCATTGCGAACATTCCGCATTTTTCGAATAATTTCAAATCGTCCCACGAAGTTTCAGAAAGCAATTCGCAGTGCAGAAAATTTCGGAATAGTTATTGCAGTGCGAGGTTTCACTCGTCCACGTAGATAATAATTCGATACTTTTGTCAACCAAAAATTAAGCTTACAGACATTCATGATTATAAAAGTACACTAAAACAATAGTTTTTCAACAATGCAGAAAATACGCGTAATGTCTCAAGCACACTCAGACTGATAGAGTATTACTAAAACAGTTAGCGATTAAAATTAATAATTTCATTACTTTTCATGCGTTCCGGGTTTTCACCCAATTCTTTAGAATGCTACGATGATTCATTCATTGATTATTGCAGATAATTTTAAAAGGAATANCGACGCACAGGCGCTGGTTTCACAGCAGGTTGCTTTGCTTTCTTGGTGTCTCCAGCAAAGAAAGAAGTCATCATTTCCGAAAGATCAGGCATTTCGTACTTTGGCATCTGGATCTGTTCCATTTCCTGAGAAGTACGAAAAATTCAGAGACGTGTTCCATCAGCAATTTGAAAAGAATGACAAAAATTATAAAGCAGCTGCGACGATAAAATTGAAACGGTCTCAATCATTAGAAAACAGAAAAAAGCCTATCCGAATTTTTTTTCACGCGACTCGAAATGGACAAAAATGAAGATTATCTGCGTACAATGCAATAAGGAATTTTGAAGCTTTCAG
This sequence comes from Notodromas monacha, assembly GCA_905338405.1. NCBI lineage: Eukaryota > Metazoa > Arthropoda > Ostracoda > Podocopida > Cyprididae > Notodromas > Notodromas monacha. The sequence continues at coordinate 3,093 of CAJPEX010007048.1, read as the reverse complement.
AGAGATTCTTCACGCTTCATCATTTCATGAATGTTATCCAGTATCTAGTCCTTCCAAGAAAACCACTCCAGACTTAGTGAACCTTCAACTGACAGATACACCGAATAAAACAGTGAGTCCCTCCACAACGTAAAATTTTCACGGAGAGAAACTTGAATCACACAAGGAAATTGTCGGCCGGTCGGGCTACAACTCCAAAATTAAAAAAATAAAGGACAGTTTTAATATACGGACGAAATTGTTTTCTTTCCTCATTTTCAAAATTTGTGAAAACGAGAAATTTAATAGCACAACTTGCCAAGATTACTTGAATTCAACACTAATCAATTCTCAAGTCACAAATTTAGGCTGAAAATTAGGGAATACAATGCAGATAATAGGGGTTTTTATGGGCTTTTGATGAGTTTCTGAAACGAATTAATTAATTAATTTAAATTGAAACCATAAGCGAAATCGCGTTTCGAATAACAAAAATTCTACATTGAGAAACCAATTAGTTTCGTCACGCGCGAATCCTTTGCATTGTGTAACTCAAGTTTCATCAGGAAGATAATTTCCTCACTGAGCACCGAAAATAAATCCATAAATTTCAATTGAACTATTCGAGGAATTGATGAACGAACCGCACGCTTGGAACAAAATATTTTCAAAACGTAGCCCAACAAAACGCAGAAGAGAAAAGACAATTGGGGAAACATTTCAAATGACAAAAGTTGCGTGGTGATACCTTGCGAGCATCAGGATCACTCATGAGTTTCGGCAACACCACAATGAAGATTAATGGTAGAACCATCATCAAGACCATGGGTGAATAAATCAGATCCTGTATTCTCCACTGTTCACGAGCCTGGAAATACCGAGATGCTCCCAACGGCTTCAGCTTCAAGGGATACGGAACCTTAAACAAAAAAATCACAATCATTACAACAAGTTCGGATGAAACAGCAGGAATCGAATCGATGATCAGGACAGTTCATAGATGAATATTCATGCTCACTAGACCTTAATTCGGAACAGCTACGATTCATAAAAAGAACCCATTTGGGATTTTTGACAGCTGAAGTAATAAACGTCAATTAAATGATCATTGCGAACATTCCGCATTTTTCGAATAATTTCAAATCGTCCCACGAAGTTTCAGAAAGCAATTCGCAGTGCAGAAAATTTCGGAATAGTTATTGCAGTGCGAGGTTTCACTCGTCCACGTAGATAATAATTCGATACTTTTGTCAACCAAAAATTAAGCTTACAGACATTCATGATTATAAAAGTACACTAAAACAATAGTTTTTCAACAATGCAGAAAATACGCGTAATGTCTCAAGCACACTCAGACTGATAGAGTATTACTAAAACAGTTAGCGATTAAAATTAATAATTTCATTACTTTTCATGCGTTCCGGGTTTTCACCCAATTCTTTAGAATGCTACGATGATTCATTCATTGATTATTGCAGATAATTTTAAAAGGAATACACGAAAAAAAAGTTCATGTACGACATCGTGCAGAAAACCCAGCCAGGGATCACATGTAAATTTGATGACAAATACCAAAGAGAAAAATTCAAATCGAAAATTAGATCGAATTGCTTCCCCATCCGGAATAATGAAATCAAATTACTGTACATTTCTTCGTGACAGCTCATACTCGTTCGATCCGGTTCGTTGCTATTTTTCACTTGCTTGTTGAAGCGCAATAATCGTTAAAAAAGGTGTGAATCACAGGAAGAAAGAAATCAACCCTTTCCCACGCCGACTATTTCTCTCGTCATTCGAATCAAGTGCACGAACAGGAGTTGAAAACTGTCTTCCATGATCGATCCCTTCTCTCAATAATTACTCTCTGTAATCGAAACTGTACTGAAATACATTAAATGAAGTCCTTTAATACTCAAAAAAAGATTTCTATTCAACTTTTCCTGTTTAAAAAGGCAAACCAAAATACAGAAATTAAAATATAAACTATTTCTGCACTACAGTCATCAAATCATTACGTCGTAATTTTGAAAAAATCCGAAAATTCAAGAAAATTCAAGGAGGCACAAGAAAAATCGCATTTTAATAGTGATGTTTATGCTATCAACTGAGGGTGCTTGATGAGTCTATAAAAAGGTCGTGAGTTACCTTATTTTCGATGGAAGCCATCAGCGGCCTTTCATTGGCAAAAAGTAGTGCGTCACACCAAGTAAACTAAAAATACAGTAGTCCTAAAACTATTCGAAAAAAAAAGAAAAAGTTGAGGCATAAAAATACTTTAAATAATTCGTTTTCAATTCACAAACTTTGCCCGAAAAAATTATGTCTCAGCGTGCTTCGGCCCTAGAGACCGACAGAAAGGCAGATTTCATCTATTTCCGTTATGAAGTTAGCTTAACTTTAAAGTTAGGTTGATCTGTAGTGAACAACGACTCAAATTTCGAAACTTAGCGTCGAGCTTTAAAACCAGCTGAGAAAAAGTTTCTACTAGTTTTGTTTCTCCGCAAATGTTGTCACAATCATCCAAATCTCGATAAAAGAGCAAATGCGCAAAAATAACAAAAAAATACAGACCTGTACGAGCTGAGACGGTTGGATGAGATTCACTTTCCTCGCCCTGAACTTGCCCTTAGAACTGATGTCCACCTTGACAGGCTCGAAAAAGTAATTAGGACTCGCGATCTCGATCAAATGCGACCCCGCGGGCATCGCAGTCACTGAAAAAGTGCCGTCACTTCGCACAAAGCTCACTCGTTTACGTCCATTCACCACAATCTCCACGGATTCCATGTTGAAGGGAAGAAACGAATCCGAAGGTGGCAGAATTTTCCCGTCAATTTGGAACGTTTCTTCTGACGCGAAGTTTGAATTCGTCTCGTTCCCGGACACGAGTGTGAAAACGAAGACGAGAATTCCAACGAACAAGTTCATCCTGAAATTGCCCTAAATAAAACTCCTACGAAAAGATGGCAAAAACACCACAGTTCTTCACTTCAACACCCTGAAGTTTTTGAATGGAAGCACTTGCGAACGTCAGTCATGATAATGAAAGTCAGCTGAGACTCAAAGAATCTTGATATTCCCAAATCATATGCGTTTTAAAACGTTATTCAAAAT
>CAJPEX010007047.1:0-10878 GCA_905338405.1 Notodromas monacha | reverse complement strand
AGGGAATGCTGACAGGGACTTGAAAGTAACTGACGTAGAGAGTTATTTGACTAAGGAGGGTTCAAGTTAGCCAGATTCAACTGTGTTGTATTTGTTCAACGGTTAGCATGATACGAGCACTCTTATCTGGATGGAATGCGAAGTCCCCATGAGTGGGCTTTGGTTGTGAAGCTGATGTGGAAATCCGATGGAACAGCTTCTGTGCATTAATTAGAAGCACTTTAATAATAGAAGCTCCATCAGGAAGATTTTGGAACTTCGCCGGATTTCATCGATGAAGTTTATTCTTGAGCGGTGACGTCAAATTAAATTACGGAAGCTTGAACTTCACTATCGAGTCTATTTTTGCTTTTAATCTTCATGAATATTATTCCTGCCCAAGTAAGGCAATACGATGCTGCTGCAAAAGTAATTTGCAGTACAGTAGTGCCATAGAGATGAACGAGAAGTTAATTCCGCGTAGTTGTTTCCATTTTTCAGCTATTAATCTGTTGTGTGAATTTCTAGTTTTTCCTTGCAAAAAGTGTCGGACGATTATGAAATTAATGGATTTTTTCGTGTGTGAGTTCTTTTCACGTTTGTCGTTGATGCGACAAAATTACTATTTGATGGATAATTTATGGATTCATTGTCGATTTCTAAACCTATCTAAAATCACTGTGTCCCTCGTTTCCGGTAACTTTTTAATAATTTCAGCCTAACTTTCCACGCACCTTCTGTGATACAATGTGAAGCCTTCACGAACATGTGTGTAAAGTTTAGATCCGGCTCTTGAATTATTTTTCTTGATTGTTGAAATATTGCTGAAGACTCGAGACAAACTCCAGCGTCTCAGTAGTGATCGTATTTTTATGATGAAAATTGGTCCTGAGTTTTTTTTGCTCACCCTGTAAAATATCTCCGAACACCATAAATTGAGGTGTAGCCTTTATTCAATTTATTTCAACTAAATGCCTGGTATAATACTACAATTGAACATTAAGGGACGAGTAAAGAAATTCGAGTTGGAGGAAGAAGCATTTTTTGGAGGAAAAGAAAGAAGAATTACAGGAATTCTGTAATTATATTCTGGGCGTCAAGTTGATTTTTCTTTGAGTTGAAAGGATGCTGAACTTGGAAGCATAGGTTCATTTGCCCGATTAGTCTTTCACTTCATTTCAAAACGCATCGTTACATTTTCATTGTGTGTCAATAAAATAATAGTCAAAAACCCTCCAAAATTGAAATTTTGTAGGTTTGAAGGGAAGACCTTGAGTAAGGGAGGTTTTTATGATTCTATAAAAATTACGACATGGACTTGAAAAAAATTCCGCATAAGGCGGTATTCCACTTCGGGAGGTCCGAGTTTCCAAAGTTCAACTGTATATACAATACGATTGAAGTAAAATTATCCTCAGAATCCAGTGTGCGGTCTTCACGCGAAAGAAGCGTGTATTCTACAAAATTAGCCGAGTGAATGACATGACTGTATATGCGTTCCTGCGAATCTAATGTCGCCGAAACATGAGGGTTCGTGTTGAAAAAAAAAATAAAAAAAATAAAGTAATAAAAAAATTAACAAAACGTGCGCCTTCCTTGAAATGTTTGACGTGTCAATTTTACTTTTTCTCTGGAAAGAAATCAGGCGTCGATACGCGGAAGGAAATGTAACACGATTTCACGTCGCGCCAACCGTTGGCTGGGATGCCTGCAGGTACGAGGTGCGCGCGCAACTCGTATACCGTCGCTCCAGAGTCGAGGAAAAACTGCTCCGTGGGCTTCTTTTCGCGGTGTCCTCCTGAGCCTTCTGGCAGCTGAACCTCAGATTTCCGTCGGACCTATAGACAGAAAAAGGGGCGGGACAAAAACGGTGTCGCGTTTTTACCTGTTTTTGGTGCTGTTCAAGTGACGTTTTATATTGATTACCAGTTGCGGAACATTTTCTTTATGCAGCTGGCTTGATGTGTGAGCGAAAGGTGAGTGCGTAAATACGCATGCTTCACCATTTACTGGAATAAATGGCGCACATTTTTTTGCGGCCTCGAAGATACATAATTAATGCGCGCTTTTTATTTCTGAATCCGAGGAGTCTTGACTTTTTCCTGCTTGGGTGCTTTGTCAAACGCTTCCGAAAAAGTCAGAATTTTCACTGTTTTCTAAAACTGAGAATAGTAGTTGAAATATATTTAATTGAATCCTAATTTTATTTCAGTCAAGGTATGGTATTGTCTTGATCATAAGCAAGCATGCACCTAACCTGTTGATCTGAACCGTCATTGAACGTTTGGTTTGATGCCTTTTAAAATGTCCAATGCATTTCTTGAATAAATTATTAACTCAGAGCATCTCATATTCGATTTGGCATGATATCTTATATAATAAAGTTATGTATAATAAATTTCGTTGGGTTGCTATTTACTCGACTGCGAATATCATTCTGAGTCTGATGATCAGATCTTATCAAACTTTCAATTTAGCTGGCAAAGGAAAATATCAAATTTGGGAGCGTTAGTTGGAATGTGACGGGTATTATTGGGTTTTCAAAATTGATTGCCATGAACGCTTATTGTTTCTGCGTTGTAAGTAAATTGAACGGAAACGTCAGGTATTATTGGATTTATTTCAATGTAATCCACGTCGTCGGATTTCTTTTTTATGCCAGTCGTTCAGAAATATGCGTAAGAAGCTGTTCAATGCATTTCAAGTCAAGGTTCCTCCTTCTGATTCTTTTTCACCCTTCTTTCATGCGTAAAATACTCGAAGAAATGCTCGCATGCTCGAAGTGCATTATCCGTCGTCTCTTTTTTTTTTTTTTTTTGTATTCCACCTTCGACTTGATCTTCGTGACAGTAAATTATTGAAAAGGATTTTGATATATCCTTCGCATGTGTGCACGCGTTCTACATCAATGTCAGGCTCTTAATAATTTCGTTGAGGCAATATTGAACGGCGGGAAAATTGAATTTCCCTGAGGCAGTGCGATACGGTCCGGAAAGGGGGGAATGAGGCACATGTCCGGTCCCTTCCAGGGGGTCGTCGTTTCCCGATGTAGTCAACGGAGGGAAAGACGAGGACAGTGTGAAATAACTTAGCGAGCTCACCTTGATGAATTGAATAGTTTTACTTTTCGCAAGTTTTTCCCCGGTCTAGCATGAATTTAGAGTTTTATTATCTTGCACTCTTCGTTTATGATTTCTGGTTTTATTAAATTGCACGCATGTCATTATTGATTCAACGCATCCGAGACATTATTTTTTAAAATTGTGATACCATGATTCCTGAAGAATTACGATTAAATATCCAGATAATCGTAAGTTCTTTAGGAATCACGGTATCACAATGTAAAAAAATATTACTTATATATTCCTTTATATATTCCTTCATAATATATATATTTATATGCAATACTGTATTCCTATTTATATATTCCTGAAGAACTTACGATTAAATGTCCAGATAATCGTAAGTTCTTCAGGAATCACGGTATCACAATTTTAAAAAAATACTTCCTCGGATGCGTTGAATGAATAATGACATACGTGCAATGTTGTAGGTCATGTGGGAATCTTTTTTCCTCCTGAGGAACGTCATTTTAGCTCTTCCATTTCAGTAATCACGAATTATTCCGGGAAACTAATTCTAAAATTATCTTAAATATTGGTACAGTGCTCGATTGAAATATTAGGTGCGGCCATTTTAGGAACAATTTTCCTGTTTGAAGTACTTACCAAAATGAAATTGCCCATTATAATCGGTCTTCCACTGCATACCCTATATATTTTATGCGTTTAAATAAATCCCTGAATATTGTGGTTTTTTAGTGGCAACCACACAAAAGAGCCGTATTCATGATCTCTTTCTTGGCTATTTCGATTGATGGTAATTCAGAAAGACTAAATGCTCTGAAATCTCGTTATAATGAAGTCGGTGGGACCAGTGAAATAGCTTCTCTGTAAAGAAAAATTCTGTACGGTATGAAGGATCTCTTTTAACATTGAGGCTATTGGGCACGGACCTAAAAAACGATTTTGTTGTAATTGATTATTCGATTTAACCGGATTCCTTGTATCGTGATTTCACTGTAGTTAATCGTGATAATCCTGCGAGGAAGTCGAACTTTGATGCTGTGACCTTTTCAAAATAAATTGATGCGTCTTTTCAATGCATTGTAAATGTTTCCTATCGGTAAATTTCAAATGCAGCAGTGTTTAATTTTTAGATGGAAAGTACTTCGAGACGATTTATGTAGGAAGCGCGAGATATATTTCGTGCGGAAGAGAAATTCGGAATTTAAGACCGTTTTTTTTGCGTGGCTCGACTGCGCAAATCAATGGATCGTTTATGAGAAACCGTTGTGTATTCTTTTCATTATTCTATTCTGAGATGAATTCTGTAAACCTTGGAATGAACTCGTCGTGTGACAAATGCATGTCGTCGTGCTTCTACATGCGGGTAGGACTTGGAATGCTTGATATATTGTAATGGTCTCCGGAGGCTGAGAATGGGTCTCTAAATTCGTCGTATTGCCTTCTCCTGACGCAATTTCCGCCATTTGCTGAACTTGATGAAACTCTTTTCGGAAAAAAAGCAGAGACGAGAAGTTCGTGATGGTTGTTGAAGGGAGACGAATTCATCCTGCTTGAATGGCTGGCGTCTGAATTTCAATTGATGTTGGGAAACGAAACCCCGCGTAAACGAAACCCGCTTCCTGAAAGGCTTTTCAGTGGGATCCCTTTTAAATTGTTGAGCGTAGATCTGCGTGATTCCAGACGAGTTGCTAATACGATTGGCTTGTTGAAGTGAGAGCCGAATATTTTTTTCCCTCAATTGCTGATCCTTGAAATGTTCATATGGTTATCCCATCGTTATTCTCGTCTCTGGGTACGAATCAGCCGTTGTTGTGAGAATCGAGAGTCGCTGAGCTTTACAGGAATTACTGAGTCGCAGATTTGTTCTGGAGCGTAAATCAGATTTTCTCTAGGTGTGCCGTGTGATTGCTTTCGTGCGAACAACCTGATAAACAGAATTTGTTTTTTGCCCGACTTCGCTCATTAGTGACAGGGAATTCATAGACTGCAAAGGACCGTATGGTGGTTCAAAGTTTCAGTCATTTTTCTGTGGATTTACTCAGTAAAATGAATGTTCTAATGAAGTTCAAAATGTCATTTCAACTGATTGTCCGAATACGTGTATCATCTAGAATTCCTCAAAAGTAAAACTTCTTTCTGCGTTCGACTTCCAAAAATTTTAACGCGTATTTTCGGATAGCATTCCTAGATTTCTGAATAAAAAAGTATCACTTATCAAAGTTATGAAATTAATTATTATAAAAATAGAATACAGATGATATCAAGTCAACCTTAAATATGATTTGTTGGCCGGAAACGAAAGGCATGATGCATCTTTTAAAAATGCTTAATGGTAACGTTTTTGTGGGTCTAGTTTCGCGTGAATTATCCTGTACGTTCGAGGTATTTTTCCCATCTTGTTTCATTGCGCAATGCGCAGTGACCCTAGCATGTAGCGCAGTAAGGAAATAATCTTGTATGACTTGGGTTTGATTTCGTTGTAAGCTTGACCTACGATGACCTCGCAGAAATACTGTACCTTCCATTATGCCTTCCGCGATTTAAGCCGCTTCCGATGAGCCCATTACAGTATTAAACCTTAAATGGGTATCCGTCTTGACATGCATGGCGTTGTGGTAATGCGATTGTTAACCCTTATTCCGACGAAAGGCAGGTCGGTTAAAGGTAAAATATGTAGTGGTAATGTTAGAATATCGTATAAAATTCATTGGCTACGAAGCGTGCAGAGTCGAGGATTTCAGAATTACAGTCGAGAAAATTACGAGGGATGTGTCGAAATTCGTGCTTGATCTGAGAACGGACGGAATGCTAGTATAGATGGACTCCTTTCACGATGAAATTGGGGGGACTGGAAAAAATCCGTTGTTTAGAGAACTTCGTCGTAGAGGACCCCTATGGGTAGAGTAGTAGTATGGGTAGAGACCGCTAGTGTAAAAAAAAAAATCGTTGGTAAAGTACAGAGAAAATACGAGGGTTGGTTCATGAGATTTGAGACTTTTTGAAATATATCCAATGGAGTTTAAACAATTCCCAAAAATATTTTAACTGCCTTTCCCCATCATTTCGCTGTTCTTCATACTCTCCGCCATTTTAATGCATTTTTTCCTGCGATAAATATGATTAAAATGATGCCGAAAATATAGTTATTTGTTTAGACACCCTGTGACTTCTGGCTGTTCCCAACAAGGAAGAACGACCTGAAAGGGATTGGTTTTGAGGAGAGTGGCGACCTCATTTTTGCAATCAAAGATCAGCCTACTCAACCAACGGAACTCGATTTTTGGCACTGTTTTGATCGTTCGTTTTATCGCATGAAAAATGCATTGAAATTGGCGGACATTATATTGAACAGTACTCAAGTGTTGCCAAATGATGCAGCTATACGAGTAAAACATTTTGTTGGAATTATTGAAACTCCGTTGGATCTATTTGGGAAGGTCTCCAAACTTATGGACCAACCTTCGTATTCGTAGAGTTTACCTGTAGTGTGCACCCTAAAACTCGATTATTATTTCATGTCTATTAATCGAAATTCCGTCATAAACGGAAGCAATGACAAAAGTAGGGCGAACCCGTCATCAAAGGCAAGTGATTTTTATGCTAGGATTTTCGCAACGTTAATTTTGAAAGAGGGTCCATTTGTTGGACTGTAGCGTTGCGTTGGAGTGAACATCATACGCTCCTTTTCTATGAATTCCATACCAAGTTCTCTAGTTTAGAAATTAGCTTTTATACTCTTTATTCAAAATTTGGGGGAATCGCTTTGTCTACTCGAAGTTATTTAATTCGACCCAACCGTTGTATGATTCGGGAAGTCGCTAATCCGAAGTTGCTGACGACAGGCATGGATTTTCTATCGATACAAGTTCAATTGTTTCGAAAGATGCCGTACTAACTTTTTGGCTTACGTTCAAAATTGAAATGTGCAACAAATCGCTTTTCACTTCACCGTCGAGGTTCCATGCTTCGAAAAAAAAATTGCATCTGCCGCCGCGTATAAAATAAAGATAATGTATATTCGACCTCCTGATCTTTTTCCGGGTATATTTACCCGGATAATAAAAAGTATAATTCTCCAAACCTAAACATGTTGGGTTAATTATCCTGTGTATATTGAAAGTATAAAAGTATAATCATCCTTTAATGCCACCCCCTCCCCTGATTTAATGCAACCTTCATTCGGGGCCAAAACTTTTCCCTGAACGTGTCGTTGCTTCGAATCCTCTTGAAGAACACTATTTAATTTGTGTCACATTTTTTTCGTGTTTTGTTTCAAAATTCTGCGTTGCTGAAAAGGAAACTTTTAATTTTTTGGGTTATTCTATATACAGTATATTCATCGCATTCAAGAACATGGGCACGTGAATGCAGTTTACTGTTTTAAAGGTTGCATGGAGAAGAGTAAAAATGAGAAAGCCTGCATTACGTTTTGACTTGGATTTTTTACGTTTTCTGAGTTACTGAACTGTACCTCTCTCATGTTCATGTTGAAAAGTTTAATTTTGGAGGTGTTTGTAAAATGGAGTGTTTCTTGCACAAATCCTTTCTGTCAAGGTGACCTTTTGGTCCAATACCACACTAAGCATAATTATGCTCCAAAAGGCCCATTTTTCAGAAAAGTATTGGATCCTTCATAGTTCATGCAGCATGCTGTGAATTTATTCATTTACTTTACTGTACTGTACATTTATCACCCTCAATCAATTGCCACCTTGCCTAGATTCTGAAATTCTCACGGGACAGATTGTTGCTTTAAAACAAGGGTTGTTGGTTTCCAGACCCCCTTGTTTCCTTCCTGTAATATGACGGTTAAACAGGCATTTGGTCAATTGAAACTGGATAATCAAAGTTCATTTGTAACTATTGTAAGGCCTTTTGGGTGTCTTCGCACTGAGTGATTCTTCCGAAAAGATGAGGCATTCGCCCATGTTGTGTAAGTTAGAATGAATCATTTTCGAATTTTCTCCCATCTGCATTGATTTCGGAAATCATCATTTAGGATGGCCATCGTGTCATTTTGATTTTCAAGACCGTTTTTCTAGGCACTTTTTTATTGTTTTTCACAGCGTAGGCTTGCGGGAAAATGAAGGTGGTGTATTGTATTACGCGATTTGCCGGAAGCCACGGCAATNTTTTTTTTTTTTTTCGTCGAATGGTAAAATATGGGGACTTGCGTGGGAAACCCTATGGGCTCAATGATCATTATGTGCATGTCGTTTTGATCTTCCGTGTCATCGATTCTTGCTATTCATTCTTGATCTACTGCGCAATAATTCGTGATAAGCCGAATGACGAACTTACAACTTACAAGTTCAGATCTTCGTGGGGGCTGAAAGATGTGTAAATCGTCGTGATCGACGTAACGAGGATTGAAAGGATTTTTCTTTGCGTCCATATTATCGACGATTCTAAGTTTTTAGTGTCGAAGGAAGAATACAGTATTTGTTTTCGTTGAACTTCTTGTCGGATCCAAACTTGTTGAGGATTTCGCGGGAAAGTCTTTCTTGAATTTAAGTTTGTTTTCTGCTCTCATAGCGTACGAATTTGTCTCGCTTCTGAAATCATTCGTCGGGATCTGATCCCATGCTTTTTGGGAAAGAAGAAATGTCATCGTTGTTATTTTGGTAATTTTGAAATTGTATGGTGGTTTAATGAGGTTTTCTGTCGAAATGCTAAAAGAATATATTGGATGGAGGAAAAAATATATTTAGGAAAAGTGCGAGAAGATATGCTTCCCAAATATTCTAAAACTGAATCCACTTTTTAATATTTTGAATTATGTTTGCAATTACATCCACCCATGCTACAACGGAGTTCTATCGTGACAGAAACGTACTGTTCGTATAAAATATGCCGGCGTTCAATGTGCGAAACTTCTTCAAAACGTCTTGAGCAGGCGTTTTTATCCGACGTATGAAAGATTCTTTTGTGTGGGGCACGTTTTCAGAAATCGCACCGCAAACAGAAATGTGAGCAGTTCTTGGCTTCTTGGCGACAAAGGCGTGATTCTTTTTCTTCAACGAAGTCCCCGAATAATTCTTGCGAGGGGAATGTGAAGCAATCAATTATTTCCTTTTCAGTGGCTGCTGTTGATGAAAATTATGCATGAGTAGTGTGGAATATACTGCACAAAGTACCGTCCTTCGTGAAATGTCAATTACCTTAAAGTTGTGATCAGATCAGCAAAATTGTGGTATTATGGAGAAGTTAAACTTTGAGTGTCCGGGATCTTAAAAAGTATAGTATTCTGGAGAAAAATATCTTGCATTTTATAGGTTAAAATATCGAACTTGGTCGTAATTACATGCAAAAATGCAAAATTTCGGTTTGAGGTGACGCTTATCAAGTTGTGGGATTTAGAGAGTCGTTGAACTTTGCGTGAACGTCTGCCGAAGGCTTTAGATGTCGTTTCTTTAAGTGCACGGGAATTCCTTGGAATTTTCAAGTTTTCTTCTTTCTTATGACCCTTCAAGTTTCGAGAAATTCTTTTCACAGCCACGATAGGTTACTCGTGACGCTCCTCTTCGTGTCGTAGTTCGCTGTATTATCTGCAAAACTTACCTGAACTGGTGAAGAATAACTGAGATATATGTAAATCTTCGTGATTGAGGTAAGAAACTATAAAATGATTTTCCTGTGCGTCCCTATTATCTACGATTTTACGCTTTGAGTGTCGAAGGAAGAATAATTATTTTTTTAGAACTTCCTTTCGTATCCAAACTTCTGGGGGACTTCACGTGGAAGTCTTTCTTACAGTGAAGTTTTTCTTGAAAATCGTCCTACTTTTGAAGTCATTCGTCGGGTTCTGATCCCATGCGTCGTTCGAGATTTTCAAATCCCATTCGAAGTTCGATTCAATCTCACTTCGGCGAGCTTTTTTCTTCTCGTTTTAAAGTCCTATTAATTAATGGAAATGGATGGAAAGTTTCGAAGAAAAAAGTTATTTTTCAACACTTGAAAGGAAAGAGTCTCTGAAAAATCATGTACAGCCCTGAATTTTTGTACGTTGACAGTATTCGAAAATGTGAATAACGTTTTGGGTGCATTTCTTACTTGCTTTGATGTACGATCGACACATTTTTTCGCGTGTGAACGGTAATCTTTTTTCTTCATACATATTATGATCACAAGGAAAAAAAATTTTCTTGGTCCCAGGTGGAAAATGTCCGGATGCTGGAGAAGTTCGCGAAGGCGTCGTCCACTGGCACGTTATACTTGACGGCGACCCATCTCATCTTCGTCGACCCGGATAATAAGAAAGAAACTTGGGTAGGTGTCCGTCCTCGTTGTCCGAGTATGTTTTTTTGTATCTCAGATCAACCGTAAAAATACGAACTTCAAAGAACGCATGGTCTTGTATTTGTGCCGCGTAATATATTTTCGCATCACTGATCATCTTGTGGAAGTACTGTACTGTATACTCTACCTTTTTCTTCTGATCTTCTATGTAGTGTGATTCAGCTTTTAGTTCCTAGTATTGTAGAAAACTGCGTGTTATCAAGTTATGTCATCGTAATGCGGCATCGACTTCGTTTTGATTTTCAATTTTTCGAGCATGCTACTTCCTGAATCTTATCTAAGTGATGCCGTATTTATTGGATTTCTTAATGTTGGTTTTCCGGAATATTCTCAGGATTTGAGTCGTGAGTTTGTATGTTTCGGAGAACAACCGCTAATGCGGGAAGAATATGAGGGGTCTAAAAATGTTTCTAGGAAAATAAATTGAAGCGGCATACAAATGAGCTGAAAAGCAAGTATTTTCTATAAAAAAACATTCTTTGACACGAGAAAAAAATCAGCCTTATTTTAA
>CAJPEX010007044.1:0-10888 GCA_905338405.1 Notodromas monacha | reverse complement strand
AACTCAAGATTTTGTGAAACTTAGGCCAGTGAAGAAAGGTCAAGATAATTGTCCACCGACCAACAGAACTGATTTGCATGCCATTTGAAGCTGCTGAACAGAAATTTCTCCATGTCAGTGTTCCCAACCTTCCTGGGCCCATGGGCTGTTAAATTTCCCTGAAATGTTTTGCAGACCAGCACATTAAAAAAATTTTGCAGCCTGGCAAAGTTTCAGAAAATTTTGGCAGACTCAAAAATGTTTTGCTGGAAAAACTTCATGGTACATAGGTACTGTAATTAAAAAGATTGTGCTTCAAAAAATTAAGATAAGAACCAATGAAGCAGCTATAGTGGAATGCATTTAAAAACTTATAAAGATGAGCTTGGAGAAACGTTTCGCAGAATGAAAAAATACTATAATTCATCTCAGCAGGTGAAAATTTGTCTGAGAGGTCATTATGAGAAAAGCCAATGTTATTTTTTTCTTTCATCAGATAATTTCAAATGCCATTCTCTTTCCAAAATTTCAGACAAACATGGCAGTCTTCATTTCTACTTTTGATTAATTTATTATGCCAAAAAAAATTTCCTGGGACCAGCAACTTCTTTTTTTAGACTGTGGTGGTCTGAGGACCAAAATGGTTCGTGGAACACTGCTCTGGATGCTTGAAATAAACCTGGCTGTTGAATACTGAATTTTTTTTTTTTATAATTGTTTTTAGAACTCAGGCCAACAAAGGAAGATCAAGATCATGTTGCACCAGCAAAACGGATTTGCATGTCATTTAAACTTGCTGAAAATAAATTTATCTTGTTGCCTGAATAAATGAACCTGGCAGCAGCTGAATATTTTTTTCTTCAAACCAATGTTATGTGTACTTTTGAAGGAATTGCAACAGTTCTGGCATGCATCTACTTTGAAAAATGTGAAAATACTCATGATTTGAAAAACATTTGCGCAAAATCTCATTTTCACCCATTTATAGATGCATCCATCCAATCCTAATGAAGCAACCTACCAATTCTCTCTACTGTATATGAACACCATGTAATTGGCAAATTGTTATAATAAGACACTCACAGCATTGTGGGTCCAGTGTCTACATGTTTCTCTTTTGTTTCTCAAACAACAAATAAATAGGATATACCAGGGTTAAATAGCTGTCATGTCTCACAGCACCAATAGAGGAATAAGAAGAATAAGAAAAGTGCTTGTCGGAAGAGAAACTCTCTGCAGCTGGTGTTTCCTGAGTGCACACAAGGGCACCTATATAGACCACATCCACTGAGAAACAACTGAATTGTTCATGACGCCAAGGGTTTCTTCAAGTCAGCTATGAGAAATCCCAGCTGAAAGAAAACTAGTCCCTGGTGTGTGTTCTGCTCACAAGCAATTCATATCTCTCACTTCTCTTGGTTGAGTGAACCAGCTGTGTGGTTATATGTAAAAAAAAGTCTCAGGAAGGGATCCTTTCCAGGAAAAGAGATATATTTATATATATGAATTGAAGTTTTGATCAGAAAAAAACAACAATCGGGCCAAAAAAAATGCTGTGTTATTATGAACACACTTTAAGATAAATTCAGACATGTTGGTTAGGACAATTAAGGAGCTTAAACAATTAATTTGTGAGCATATTAATGATTATACAGAATAAAGAATATTTTTGTGACAAGTTTCTCATGCTTGATTATGATCTTATCCAAGAAAAATGATTCTCTTTTTTAAAGTGCTCCTGCAGAACACAAATTGAAGTTGAAATATCTGTGTAGTTTTTTCTTTGTGTCTTTTTATTTCTGTGAAGAATGATGGAATTTGTTGAAGCTGTATACTTTGGACCAAGTAATGTTTTTGTCTCCTCACTATATATTTTTGACACTTTTTGTAAGGTATTTTCGTATTGTACAAAATATAAAATTCCTCCTGCAGGCTACATATATACACACTCATGGGGACATTTTTTAGAGTTGCTGAGCACAACCATATCCGAATTAGTTCCAAGAATTTATTTTCCTCTATTATTAGAGTCAGATCTTAAAAATATGTTTTGTTTTGCTTGAAGCAATGTGATAGAATTGTAAATATGTCCCGCATTGTTTCAGCAGGAGCCATTTTTCTGCCAGTAAAAGAGAGTCACATTTTCCGAATTTCCGAATAATGACACTCAGTGCTGCAGTTGCTTGCCATTCTTTTTTCTTGATGAAACTACAGTCAACCCCGGTCTAACGGACTTGATTCGTGCAAGGGACGAGTCTGTTAGATGAAAAGTCCTTTACACAAATTCAATTAAATAAAAATTAAAAATTTCAATTTTCAACACTAATTTTAAACCAAAAGAANAAATTTCAATTTTCAACACTAATTTTAAACCAAAAGAAGTCTGTTTGGCAGATTTTGTCTGTTGGGCGGGAGGAAAAACTGCTTGCAGAGCTGGTCTGTTTGGCAAAAATCCCTTACACGGGAGGTCTGTTAGGCGGGGGGCCACTGTACTTTGTATAAATGCTTGAAACCAGGATGAAAGAACTCTTGAGACAACAGATTGTTCTTGCGTCATGTCATGTTGCATGTGAAAATGCAAAAAATCATCCCCTTATCTTGGATTATTATTGTCGGTGTGGAAAAAATTTACAGAATATTGTGTCCATCACTTCATGATGTGAACATTTTTTCTTACAATTTATGAGGACTAAGGAGTAAATTGTATTTTGAAAAATGTGTGATTTTTTTGGAGAAAAAATCCCTGTACTGTGAATGCTGAAAATTTCCACCCCAAGGATTATCCATCAGGATTTATCAGGAATGAAGAAATGCTCATGATCATACACAATGATCATACATGCTTTGCAATTCTGAGAAATACGTATGAAAAAAATCTTGTTTGAGCACATTCCATTGAGCATAATTCATTCAAAAAGCCATGAGATTGGCCGCGAATAAAAAAAACTTTTCAACAGGGCGATGAGAAGTATGATTCACGCAAAATCAGTATATTTCGCATACAGTATTTCAAAACAGGTTCAACGTAACATTTATTTTCACGCTGAATCGGAGATCGAATTGTTAATTAAACACATGGATTTTGATGGAAGTTAAGGCTGTCTATTTCTGAAGTTTTCTCTGATTTACAAACACTATTATAGTACCATTCAATAAAAAAATGGCGGAGCAAAAGATGCTTCGAAGTAAAGTTCAATTGAAATACGTCACCCAGAACATTGTTTTGGTTTCATCCGTCGAATTTGAAAATTATGCGATTAAAATACTTTTACAGGTGGGATCTCTCTACAACTACTACGATTTTCTCTGTTCAACAAATTTTTGGGTGGTCTCATATAGGAGGGTTCTCTCCCCCATGTTAAAGGGGTTCTCTACAAAAAAATGTCCTATACAACGCTTTTTTTTGGTCCCTTGAGTTTTGTTGCATAGAAAGTCCAAAAGTGTACTCAGTAAGAACTAAGAACTATATTGTATAGAAAGAATAGCGCAGGAAGACCCTCAAAAATCTCAGAATATTTCCAATGAGATGGATAAAGGAATTCAGTCAAAAATGCTGAAGATCTTGTGATTTAAATAAACTTTTACTGCTACCTTGTTTTCAATGTCAGGAAATGGGTGGGTCTATGCATATGTCAGATGTCAAGTTTTATTTTGTGGATTATGTTCTCTTTTATTTTTGTCATCAATTGTGCTTTGTTTCATGCTTTGAAGTGATTGAATGTCTTTGAGGGGATTTGGGTTGGGTGGGGAGGTCCTAGGAATGGTTTCCTACTATATTATCCCACATTGTTCAACCCCAAGGGATTAAACTGTCTGGTCCTTTGCCAGGAGGCTGGGAGGGGGTCTGTTTTTGCTTGGTTCATTCTCTAATTGCCAGGTGCATTGGTATTCATGCTGTGTTTTTTGGGACCTCTCATTTATGGTACTTCCAATAAGTCAATTCACCAATAATTCAAGCATTCTTCATGTACAATACAGAAGGTACACAATTACAATATGGAAATGTTTTAATTTTCCTCGTCATCAACCAAGAGTTCATTAAAATTATATTCATCAAATGTTGGAACCAGTGCAAGGTCAAGGCAATTTTTTTTACACCAATAAATAACCAAGCTGTATTCCTCATAAGTTGAAATCATGTAGGAGGCATTCAAAGAATTGTTGAAATCAAAGCAAATTCAATTGTGAGCAGTGGAAAATCATGCAAAAAAAAAGCAACTATTCAACAGGACACCAGGCAACTTGGATACTCCTGAAGAAAGCGTTTTTAGTATTCCTCATATACTGTACCTGAGGCTTGGAGGAAAGTTATTATGGTCCCCCTTTCAAAAATACCCTTTTACTTTCTGCACAATTTGCAGGGTATTAGCCCATGGCGCCTGGCGCACATTCCTGAGGCTGGTGCACAAATCCCTTTTCTTCTTGAATGGTCCAACCCGCTTAATCCGTCTATGGACCACAATGAAAAAAAAGAGATAGTAGGAAACCATACTGGACACCGGGTGGGGAGAGCGGAGAGGGTTTGGATGCCGCATGCAGGAGTCTTGGTTATGTGCCTTGTGAATGCTGAAAAGTGGCAAATAAAGTGTTCTGTTCATTCATTCACTCACAATGACTACAGTAGAATTTATATTGTGCTTCATTGAATGCAACAGCAATATTTTTTTTTTCAAAACACACCTGCTTTTGCAACTGAATGCAGGATCAATATTCTGCTGTGCAGCATATACAAAAATAAAAAAAAAATTCCCTAGGAAATCTCCCAGTTTTGGTAATCCCCGGTATGATACCCGCCCATATATTGATAAACATTGGAACAGGAACGGTAATGCCACCCGAAAAACCAATACCGTTCCTCGTTGCCGGAGTCAAGAACACCTCCGTTATCCTTGTTAGTGAAACTAAAATAAGCTCCATTGTTCCATGAACGCAGTGACCACCAATTTCTACTCATCTTGTCATGACCCCCACTTCTAAAGGTGAAGTATCGTCCATTTTCATGCATGCTCACGGTCCATTTTCTGTCGAAATCTGGCTCAGAAGAGGGACACGCGGACAAACTCCGACTTATCGAAGACGACATGTATACGCCGTTGTAATTGGTTTTGATCCCCAGGTATTTACCCAGTCTCCGACTTTTTATGTATATATAGCTGTCCCAGAACAATGCTCGAATACTGCTGGGAAGTTCGTCTTTGGCTCGCGAGAGTGAGTTTTGTTCTTCCGTGGTGGCGTCTCCTACATTCTTGAACGTTTCCCTGATTCTGTAAGCCACCATGAGGGTTTGATGGCCATTCATGCCGTGATTCTCTTTGATGGCAGTGAGAAGGATTGGGTATCCGACCACATGGTCTCTCTTGTACGGAAGGTCCGCTATGAAACTGATGATGTTTTCGGTGTTCCCGATATTGTTTGCGTAAGCCTCCTTGATCAATCTGCTCATGATTTTGAGGAATGCTTCGTGGTAATTTCTCGCGAATTCCTTCACTTGATGGAAGTCTCTATTGCGGATTTTTGCGCCCCAGGAGGAAATCAAGTGGCTCACATCATTTTTCAGACGTTCACACAAGTTACTCCCGCCCACCACATCATCTACTTTTTGCGATAAAATCAGTATTTTGGGACTCCCATTATTCCCTCGCTTTTTCATTTGTTCGTACAATTGTTCATAGATGATGACACGATGGTTGGGATATGGTAAATCGTTGCCAAATTTAAGTATGTTGTTGAATGCTTCCAATCCTTTGTGGGAATATGATTTCGCGACTATTTGTGGGAGGTGTGCGGGATTGTTTCCAAGTTGCGCGTACACGGAAATAGCACTTCTGATGTTTCCACTATCGATTTCAGAGCCACAGAGTGACACTTTAAATGTTTCCGAATCAGATTTTTCCCTTTGCAACTCCTGATCTTTTTCGTCGAGTTTTTCTTTTAGCGAATTTAATTTCTTGATAACGACGTCCACTTCCCGCTTCACCTCAGCATCAACGCTTCTTCTAGTATCGTCCAATTTTATTTTCAATTTGGCGATCAGTCGATCGCTTTCGGCACGGAATGCTTGGAATTCTTCGAAAGATGCTGAATTTAGTGTCGCAGTAATGAAACTTTGAAGTATCTTGTTGATCCCACATTGAATCAGTTCTACCAATTTCTCACAGTTGTCAGTATTTCCGGAGGACGTCAGGCATTTAACAGGGTTTTTGTGCAACGGAGCTGAATTTAGCGCGTGGTCAATTTCTTTTTTCAGGCTTGATAATTTATCCTGAGACACAGAACAAGTTTTGCGGGTCGTGAATTGCGGCGATCTTTTCGTGCGACGATGGAATATTTTCGACGATGCACTGTTTGGCGTTGTGTTTTCTGGATTCCAACGATGAGGCCTGTAAAATCCTGCTAGAATCTCCAGTTCCCTGGAGATATCTTGAAAAGAGGATATGACATTATTCCGGAATTTTTCGTCAATTGTTACTATATTGGCTGTGGATTCTTCTGTGCCCGTTCCATCATTAAACTTTCTTGACTGCTGGCGTTCAAGATCATTGAATGACAAAAATCCGCTCGCTGTTTGTTTTGTCTCGTCGATCAGTTGATGCCTGATTGAAAACAGCACTTTTTCTTCGGTTGCTGCAGGAGATTCATCGATGACTTCTCCTATTTCAAAACTTCTTGGAATTTCCCCACGTGATGCAGTTTGGTTAAATGTATTTTTTCTTGTGGCATCTGTAAGAAGGTTTTTGAAAATTTTCGAATATTTTTATCGATGGTACGTGATGTGCAATTTTTTTTTATTCAACGAAACGGAGTTCGAAGGCTCTTCAAAAATCAGATGGACATTCTTCAGAAAATACAAAAAAATTGTTCTATAATACGAAATGTGAACAAGCATCTCGAGGATGTAATGCGCAGATGCTGTATATATACAGTATGCAGCACGTAAATCGTTGAACGTTGTGGGAAGTATTGTAAAAATTAACAATTCTAAATCTTGTTTGGCCTGGTGTTCTTTCCGAAATCCATCAATATTGTATAACAATCTCGAAAACGCAAGCTCTGGATTCCTAGAAAATCCTAAAAAGTAGCCCCCGAAAGTTTCCACCATGACTGATATAAGTTGATTGATATTTACTCATTCGAGTCATTCCATAAAAAATTTCAAGAATAATACTTTACATATGATGGAAGTTAATATGGAAAAGATTTGTATCCATTGGCTCCACGCTGATGCTAATGGAAATGCGACCGGATGAAGTGAGCAATCAAACAGCAGCAGTAAAGTTGTTGAAGTATGTCGCTTTTTCCACAAGCATTGCGGTAAAATATTTGTATTCCAACAAGTATATAGGCTTATATAAGGGCATCCGAAAAAAAAACAATCAACTGAGGCTCCCGAAAAATATTTTAAAAACATTTTACGCCATAACTTCTTGATTACTGTATAGCACTCATCGTTATTCTTGAAGAATAAAAGCCTGGAAGTTTTTAGCAGCATCAAGAAAAATAGCGAATGATCACTTTTTGGAATAATAAATTCACTTCATCGATTCGAACAAACGGGATCCCGTCCGATAAAATATATTCTTGAAGTTTTCTACATCAGACTAGACTATTAAAAAATATAGTGTAAAGGATGAAAAGGCCCGAGAATTTTCACGTATAATGAAACACTATTTTTTTCATACAGGATTTCTCAGGTCCACTCGCGTAGTTCGAAGAATTATTGATATATTAGCTAAAATCCTGTGGTTTTATTTTCAGGCGCATTTATTTAAAATTGGCAAGTACTTCATATTTGAGCATTTAAACTATTTTTGCAGATTTACCTGACAACATCAAGCAGCAGCTGACGATTGTTGCAGCGAGAAACTCCGCGGCAGGCACGATTTGCATAGTTCTATTCTCTTGTATGCATTGAGCTATTAAAAGTAATGGTTATCAGTAGCATGAATCGTCAATCTCTGTCGTTCCTTCATGAAGTACTGTAATATAAAAACTGCAAAGCACTCGTTTTCCTGGCTGAAAGTCAGAATGCACGTACGATGAAATCTACATGTTTGCTGGAGTTATTCCGCCAAACTTGAACACTTATTCAAATTAATATGCGTATTTCCGCGTATTTTTCTACATAATACCTTCAAAATTCGGAGCACCGTCTTACGAAAGCTGAAACCTTTTTAAAAGACGAGCGAGGATGTCACACTATATAGGCGGTGTCTTCACAAGCCATGAGAATAAACGCGCACTGGAAATGTTATGATAATACTGTAACCACGTTTGAAGGGTAAACCAAACATGAAGGGTTTTTTTTCTCATCGATTTTTTTTTCCGACGGGTTCGCCGCGTGCAAACAAAATTTATTGCCAGCATGTCCTACTCTATGCTATTTTTCAACCGAACCAGATTTACTAAATAATATATGTTAAACTCCATGATGAACGGACAACTTTGTGTTCAATGGGGTTTCCACGTTTATTTCTACCAGGACATGTACTAATTTCAAAATGCGGAGTACCATCTTAAGAATTCCAAGCCTTTTTTAAAAGACGAGCTGGGATGTCACACTACGCAGTGTGTTCACAAACCCGAATAAACGCAGCCATCACATTTTCAGTGTGCTTGAGTGTTTATGGTTACGTGATAGGTACAGGAGTATTATAATACTGTACTGTACAAGTGTACACCCACCACGTTTGAACAATAAGCCAAACAGCATGAACTGGTCCTTTCTGGTCCATTTTTTCCTTTGGGTTCAAAGTACAGTACTTGTTATCTTAAAATACAGAACTTCCTGCAAGACCCTTTTAGAACTTTCCAGCAAGAAGCCCTTTTCTGAGAATCCCTGAGAAAGAAGGAAATTGCCAGAGTGAGAAAGTCTCTGCAATTCTCCTTGATGACAAGTCATTTTGGCTTTCATCAAAATTCCAGTAAAAACCTCACAAAGAGCATAATAGAACCATTGTCATTCTTGGTATCCTGGTAGGCTCAAATCCATCAATTAGTAGAAGTGACATTTATACTTTTGCACCCCTGTTCTGTCAAGTCATTGCTGCTAATGTGAGGTTGTGACTAATTGTGTTTCACTCTGTTGAGCAATTCCATTCTGTGCATTCCACGGGACTGAGGTTTTCTCTCAGTGGGGGGTCAGTGATTGTTTCCCGCATTTCTCCCCTTCCTGGTGACCAGGTTCAAATACCTGAGCTTGGAGTGAAATCCATCAGATCTCATCCAAGCTTCCTAGAGTAAACTCCGTAGACTTAACATTGGTAAAGCTCAATTCCATTTGATCTAAAGTAAAAGCTGGACTTGTATGTTTGTGTTGTTGTACTTGTACTTGTATTTGTATTGAATGCTTGTGTTGGATGAGAGTGTTGTATAAAGTGTGTTAACCAGAAATAAGGACTGTGTTCCTTTATTTCTTGACTCACAGTCCTGTAAGAGAAAGGACAACATACTGTACAAACCAAATTTGTAACCATGTACTATTCCATGCTATTTTTCAACCAAATCAGATAAACTAAATATAATACATCAAATAAACTCGATTGTGAATGCGGTGCCGTTTTTCATGCCCTCTACTTCACTACAGTTCCATTTCAAAAGTGTTGTGCAATTTTTTTCTGAAATGGGCTGGTGTTGTAGAAACAGAAATCCAACTCATAATGTTCCAATAGAAGCTTGAAAAAAAATGCCAAAAAGAAAATGAGGCTCCCATGAGCATTCAATACATTTTTATTCTGGACGCTAATACTACAAATTTTGGATGAATTTTGCATTCAAAAGGCTTTTTGTTCTACAATATATATATATTTCTTGTCAGTAAAAACAAGCTTAACTGTGCATATTAGACTGCTTCATCCATCCGGATTTTGCATTTATTTTTCGATACTGTAGATACGAATGAAGATTCTCATTGAAACCCCAGCAGGTTTTCATTTCAAGCCTAGCTTCCTGATCTAATTTTTTTCAGCTTGATAAACAATATAAGTTTTTACTACCTGCAATTGTGAAAAATCCTGATGTCCTGATGCCATGTTGTAACCTTCATGTTTATGCAAATCACTGCACACTGCTTTTGAAAATTCTGAATAAGAAATAATCATTTTTTATAGGAATGAAAATGATAACAGCTGTCAGTGTACGTTTGGAAACAAATTTTGGAACAATTGTTTCACCTGATAACATTCCAAAATTTCCATCACAAATTTTGGAATGTTATCAGGTGAAATGGGATGAACAAGCAATGTACAGTACAGACCTGGATTGTGGGATCCATTCCTTTAGGTTTTCAAGCCTTCATGTCAAATAAAATCAATCTGATAATATATACAGTACTGTAATATATAATATACTAATCTATATATAGACTATGGTTATGGCATCACTACCAGAGCACCTTCTTTTCTCATGTCCAGCATTCCACAGATACAGATAGAAGTGAGCTTCACCAAGACCCAGGATTCTCACAAATTTATTTTAAAAAGGTCCATCCCAAAATGTATTATACTGAAGAAAAAATGTCCTGCAGACCAGGAATCCATTGGGGTTGGGGAACACTGCTCAAGATGCGTGGTTAACCTGAATTAAACATGACTGATGAATACTAAGTATTCATCAGCCACAAAAAAATGAGATTTTTAAAACTCAGGCCAGCAAAAGAAAACCATGATCCGGATTCACCAGTGTAACTGATTCGCAGCTCATTTATTGGAGCTGTTGCTGAATATAAATATACTTCTTGCTTGAAAAATGAACCTGCTGGCAGGTGAATATTATGTAATGTGTAATTTTGAATGAATTGAAGGAGTTCTGGCTTGTATCTATTACACACTTTATTGAAACTCTTGGGTTGAATAACGTTTGCGAAAATGTTTTATGTTCACCTGTTCATATAGCCCTCCTTACTATAATGCAG
>CAJPEX010007042.1:0-10893 GCA_905338405.1 Notodromas monacha | reverse complement strand
GATCAACAACGAACGCAGTGTTGAATTACTTGAGGAGCAAATTAGAGCTTGGAATACAATGGTAGAGGCTCTCGTGCCTAACTTAGCTGCTAGGGACGAGAGCACCCTAGCAATTGAAACTGCTCAGCTAACTTTGTTTGCCACTCATCTTAAGGATGAAGTCACCTGACAGCAACGTGAACTAGATGAAATGGTGGGGATCAAGAATAAACTGTTAACGAAAGAACTGACTCTTGATCAACTAGATCGTCCTAGTTCTGACAAAGTAGTGTTCTTCAATATGAAAACGGGCAGCCAAGATGCTCCCAAAGGAAATAAGCAGATCACGAATAGCATTGTCAACCAATTGCCAAATTTCTCTGGTGCTGCCAATGAGAATTGGGCTGATTGGTGGCAAGATATCCGTGTAGCCCTCGTTGGCTGTGATATTTCAGACAACAACATGAGGACTATTATTCTGCAGAAGGTTGTTGGCAAGGCCAGGGAGTTCCTTCGTTGTGTTAATGGGTTAACAGAAGAGCACTACCGCGTTATGGTCAAGGAATTAGAGTTAGCTTACAGAGGTAACTTTATGGGAGAAGGCGCGCTGAAACTGCAGACAATGTATCAAGGTGAGTTAGAATCAGTTTTGGATTTTTCCATTAGGATCCGGAGAGTGGGCCAGCAAATGCTTGGCGAAGCCCCTAGCAAAATTAAAGTTTTAAGAGTGGAAGGCCAGGAGCCGAAACTCTGTACAAACCCGTTCCTTAAAATCGAGTTGATTCGATATGACGCTCAACAGCAGAGTATCGATCAACTTATGGTTTCTCAGTTTTTGCAAGGAATGTTGCCAAGTCTTTATGATAGACTTGGTACTGTTCCTATCACTATGGCACAAGCCCTCAAATACGCGACTAATATTGAGAAATTGAAAGCGCGCCAAAGAGCAAACAAAAACTTTCAAGTGATGTCTGCAATCGCTCGTGAACAGCAAAACCAGCAAGGCACTAATAATGCCAATCCCGCTAGAACGTGTTGGACGTGTGGAAAACCTGGCCATTTTAGCAGTGAATGCTACGCTAAAGGTCAGCCGATTGGCGCCACAGCTAGCATTCCGCAACTGCCTAATGTGTCCCAGCAATCGCGCGGCCGACGTCTAGTTTTCTCGGTTCCAACCAATGGACAGGGGAAGCCGATTGGTTTTCCCAGAAATAGTCGCTCTTCTAGCAGGAGCAAAAGTCCAGACTCCAGGGCATCCAGCCCTGGATCTCATCGGGGAAAAGGAAATAAAAATCAGAAACGCCAACAACAACCGAGACGCGAGCAAGGATCTTCCTTGCACAGATCCTCAAGAACAAGTCGAGGAGTTCATTTTCTTCAGCAGCTTGAAGGTCTAGAAGGAGCTGTTGTCGAAGGATTCGAAGATGAACCATCGGATTCGGGAAACGGCAGCCGACCGGGGTTTCACAATTAACATCGAAACTCCCGGTCATTATTTTATCAACACCCATTGCCAAGGCACCAATCAAATTTCTCATAGACACAGGATCAGAGGTATTGTTAATTTCTCCTCTCTTATTATCTTCCAGAGTCCCTTTGCAAAGATTAAATATTTCATTGTCCACCATAGAAGATAGGGATATACCTGTTAGGGGACTCGTAAGGACTTCGCTGTCTTACCTGGATAGGCCAGTAATGCAGGTCAATCTGTTAGTTACTGAGATAGCGAAGCAAGATTTTGACGGGATTCTAGGATGTGATGCGCTTGATTCAGTTTGAGCCGTCATATAAGCCTGAATCAGAATTGTGTTACGCTGAATCAGATTTCTATTCCCCTTTTTAATGAGGAGAATAAAAGTCTAAAAGCAAAACAAGTTCCAGTTACAGAAGAAATTTCCACTGAGAGAGTTTTCCGACTGTATCCTATCAATACAATTACTATTCCTGCATATTCTCAGATGGCAATAGAAGTAAAACCAAAAGAAAATATTGCTAAGGCCTTGGAAGATTGCACTATCTTTGTGGATAGAGAGATGGGTGGTGACGTCATCATAGCTTGAAGTCTCTCTAAAATAAGAGAGGGAAAACTTTGGGTTATGTGTTTAAATGTAAATTCAGAACCAATCAAAATTTCTTCAAGACTAACTATAGCTTCGGGATCAATTAATGGTTTGTTGGATATTTTTTGTCCCAAATATGTACAAAACATTGGTAAGGGGTCCCGAAAAAAGAAGAAGAACATCCATGGGAAGGATGCCGATGAAGATATACCCAGTCTCATTGAGGAAAATTTGAACAACTCTGAATGTCCGCCCGAATTTATTGATTGGGTAAAGCGAATGCTGTTTAAGCACCGGAAGGTTCTGGCAAAGAAGTCAGATAGGTTGGGACTGTGTACCCTCTACGAGGCCGACATTCCATTAGATACAACTGTCCCCATTTATATGAGGCAGTANATACAACTGTCCCCATTTATATGAGGCAGTATCCCATCCCATTTGGAATGCGCCCCCTTCTAGGTGAATACGTGGAAGAACTTTTAGAGCAAGGAATAATCCAAGCTTCCACTTCCCAGTATAACAGCCCTACATTAATGGTGAAGAAAAAAGATGGTGGGTGGCGCATGGTCGTCGATTTCCGGAAGTTGAACGAACATGTGATCACCAACCCTCACCCACTGCCGCGGATTAACCAAATTTTTGAAGAACTAGGTTCCGCAAGATACTTTTCTGCTCTCAATCTGCTTCACGGATTTTACAACTTAATGATCCGTGAGGAAGAGCGAAGAAAGACGGCCTTTTCAACACCATTAGGTCATTACGAATTTGTCCGACTACCCATGGGCCTAAAGAACAGCCCCAGCATATTCCAGCGATTGATGCATGTCGTTTTGGATGGCTGTTTAGGAGATTATGCCTACATTTATGTAGATGACATTGTTGTTTATTCGCATTCTGCAAAACAGCATGAAACCCATTTGGAAGATATTTTCAATCGCCTCGATAAGGCAGGATTAAAGATTAAATTCTCCAAGTGTCAGTTATTTAAGACTCAGATCGAATATTTGGGTTTTCTTATTAGTCAACAAGGCATCAAAGTGGATCCAATTAAAATAGCTGCCATTAAGAATTTTCCAGTCCCCAAGAAAATCAAGGGAGTTCAAGCTTTTCTTGGACTAGTAGGTTATTTCCGTTCTTATATAAAGGATTTTGCCAATAAGGCTCGTCCTTTATATTCCCTTTTGAAAAAGGACGTAGAGTTTGTTTGGACAAAAGACCAGCAAACTGCTATGGACTGTTTAGCCAAATGTTTAATGTCAGCCCCAATTCTTTCTTTTCCCGATTTTAAAAAGGAGTTCATATTAACAACAGACGCATCCGCTTATGCGTTGCAAGCGATCCTCACGCAAAAGCAAGAAAAGAAAGAAGTTTTAATAGGATGCGCCTCGAGAACTTTAAATAATGCCGAGAGAAGATACCCAAATACAGATTGAGAGTTATTAGCGGTATATTACAGGGTTAGTCAGTTCCGTTCCTATCTGTGGGGACATCGTTTTGTCATTCAAACTGACCATATCGCCATACCTTACTTGAGTCGTCAGAAAAGCAGCGACAGCAGACGCGCAATAGCATGGTTCACCACGCTCAATGAATATCAGTATACGGTAGAATACCGTAAGGGGTTGAGCATTCCTCATGCTGATGCGCTGAGTAGATTTCCCCCTGAAAAGAAATTGTGCGCGTATCTGTCCCCAGCCTTCAAGAGAACCGATTTGTTACCCTATATTCCTAGAGACCTAATTCAACAAGAGACTGCTGAGTACAAGGAGGTTCCTTTAGGAGAAAATTATCGGAGCGAAAATGGATTAATCATCAAAACAGAAAAGGGAGGACAAAGAATCTGGGTACCTCCTAAACTCCAACAATTGATCATAGAGCAATTCCATGATCCTCCAGCTATGGGACACAGTGGAACTGATCGGACCGTTTTCGCAATACGTCAAGAATTCACTTGGACAAATCTCGAAAAAGATGTGGCACAGTATATACGAACCTGTACTATATGTCAACAGAATAAAAATTATGCCCATCGAACTCCTTATTTAACAACGGGGATTCCGAAAGACTGTTTCGAAGAAGTCAGTCTAGACGTAGTGGGACCAGTCCCCAGCAGTTCTCAAGGAAATAGGTACATCCTGGTAATCCAGGATAGACTTTCCAGATGGATAGTCTTTTCGCCAATGAGAGAAGCTTCTGCTGCAGTGACAGCTAGGTTATTTCTAAGTGATTGGGTCTGTCTTTTTGGACCACCTTGAAAAATATTGACTGATCGTGGTACAAACTTTTTGAGCAGCATTTTTAGAGATATGGCTCGATTTATTGGGGCTAAGACGATCACGACAACTGCGTATCGTCCCCAGGGAAATGGTCAAAACGAGCGTGCTCACCGAGAACTACACGAATATTTAGCATTGTACCTCGATCCAGAAAATCGTCAAACGTGGGACGAATTACTAAAATATGCTGCATGGGTGCATAATTCGTCTAAACATGAGGCACTTCAGGCCTCCCCTTTCTCAATTGATCATAGAGCAATTCCATGATCCTCCAGCCATGGGACACAGTGGAACAGACAGGACCGTTTTCGCAATACGTCAAGAATTCACTTGGACAAATCTCGAAAAAGATGTGGCACAGTACATACAAACTTGTACTGTACTATATGTCAACAGAATAAAAATTATGCCCATCGAACCCCCTATTTAACAACAGGGATTCCTAAGAACTGTTTTGAAGAAGTTAGTCTAGACGTTGTGGGACCGGTTCCCAGCAGTTCTCAAGGAAATAGGTACATCCTGGTGATCCAGGATAGACTTTCCAGATGGATAGTCTTTTCGCCCATGAGAGAAGCCTCTGCTGCAGTGACAGCAAGGTTATTTCGGAGCGATTGGGTCTGTCTCTTTGGACCCCCTCAAAAAATACTGACTGATCGTGGTACAAACTTTTTGAGCAGCATTTTTAGAGATATGGCTCGATTTATTGGGGCTAAGACAATCACGACAACTGCGTATCGTCCCCAGGGAAACGGCCAAAACGAGTGTGCTCACTGGGAGCTACACGAATATTTAGCTCTGTACCTCAATCCAGAAAATCGCCAGACGTGGGACAAATTATTAAAATATGCAGCGTGGGTGCATAATTTGTCTAAACACGAGGCGTTGCAGGCCTCCCCTTTCAAAATAGTCACCGGGATAAAGCCAAGAACTTACTGGATTCCGAATTATATGGATTTAGATAAGTTCTCCGACATCAAGGAATACGATGCCTGGAAAGACCATATTGAAGCTGTAAGGAAACGTGCCTTAGAAGCCATCAGGAAAAATCAGGCTTCCTATCTGGAAAGATTAATCACCTACAAGAAGGGCACTATATTCAGCAAGGGAGATAAAGTTTGGATACGTAGGCATGAACAAGCTACGTATGTGGGTAGAAAGTGGTCCCCTAAATACAAGGGACCTTATAAGGTCATCGAAGTCATCAATCCAGTAGTAATTAGGGTTCGAGATGACACTCAACCTGATTGGACAGACGTTGTACATATTAGCTATGTCTGTCCATATCACATCAGAAGATCCTCACCAGTACCTTCTCCTATAACATCATCTGGAGAATCTGCTGATGAAGACGACGGAGATGAACAAGATGTCCCAACTCAAAAGATACCCACTCCCCGAACTCAAGAATCAAGGGAATATGAAATTGAACTAGAACCATCCGGCAATGTTTCAGAATCAGGAGAAACAGAAGTTACAGATGTATCTGAAGAAACCAATACAGATAGTTTTGTTTCGGCTCCTGACTTAATGAGTTTCAATGAAACTTTAGTTCCATCGCCTAGCCTGAAAAAACCTGGCATTCTGAAACGAACAAAGGATTTGATGTTCGACATCACGGACAAAGTTGGTCGGTTCTTTGACCTCTCTGGGAGTAACGAGTCACTCCCTACCCTCTCCGATACGGTGATGCAGGGAGGGAAACCACCCGTGTTCAGCACACCGAGGCCATTGCTAGAGCATGACCAGCATAAAAATGCAGACAGAGAAATGGGGAGTCAGAGAGAACAGACACAATCTGGTGAAGTCGACCTTGATGGAAATCAACCGGGTGGAGCAACAGCAAGTGACGAGCAAGTTTTTGTTCGGGTAAAACCCAAGCGAAACTTTTTGAAACCGCTTCGTCGACTAAAAAAGCCGTCCCAATTGGGTCCCATGAAAGGGCTGGACGAGCGCAACATTGTTCCATCTAGGACGAGAGGCAAAGCTAGAAAGGAGAATGACAAGGACACAGAAAAGAACGCAAGGAAAGAAACGCTGCGTTCTCGTTCCAAACAGCAAGCCAGCCCACGGACGCGTCAACGAAAGACACCAGACAGACACTGATTGCATCAACATATGCGCATGAGCTCGGATACAGCAGTCTGAGTACGTTTTCAAACGGAGCAACGTACTGTGAATTTTCAAAGTGGAGAAGAATGACTTTTTCGAAATATATCTTATTTCTTCTTGCAACCACTGCTGTTTATTCTTTAGAAATAGAAGAATTACCGGATCAAGAGAAAGGAACCTTATCGAACATTAATTGTTTTGATAAGGCTTCACCTCTTCGCAATTTTCCAGGTAATATTGGAGTGGTATTGGAAGAAATGTTCCCAATTTGCACTCCTCCTAGTTATTGGACCCTGGAAACTACGATAGATGCTGGACTCATAATTAGAAGTTCAAGGAATATTTCAGCAACCATCAAAACTTTCACCGATACTCGTGCCGCAAAGGAAACCGTTAATGTAATGTCAGATGTGTCATTGGATATGTTAAAAACGAAGAGTTTACATTTCGGGAGTCTCTTAAAGAATTTGCAACAGAGACTAAAGGGTTTCGTCAAGAATTTCCCCAAGGATTTTTCATATTTAGACTTGCTTCCTCTACTTTCTAGAAGGAAAGAAGAATTAACTCAAAATATCATACCAGCAAAAAGACTTTTGGTTAATGCAGCGTCTCCTTTTCGCATTGAAGGGAACAATCTTTTTGACTCCACTTTAACTTTAGCCCAAAGTTTGAACGCATCAAATGACGATGTGGTAGATCATTGGATCAGATCCCTTAGTTTGAGCCTTGAATTGACTCAAATATCCGATGTCATCATTTCCCTGATCTGAGACATCGATTTGTTGCATAGATTTCAATTCCCCAGTACGCTAATTTCAAACGAGGAACTAGAAAAATCCCTGACAAAACTAATAGACGCAGAAAGCAAACCCTCAGCGACTCAATTCCAGACGCAAGAATTAATGACAATATTAAGATTGCATCCATTGTCATTAGGAACAGCTGAAAATTGTGATGAAAAGGGTATTTTAGAAGAAATGTGTTTCTTTCAGATTACCATTGTTGTGCCCATTTTAAGAACAAGTGATCGGTATGAACTATCGAGAATACACAACGTGCCTGTCGCAGAAGACACGTACATGGGTACGCCAAAGTGGATGAGGGTAAACATTTCGCAACCCTACCTGTTGTCTCAAAAGTCAAAGTTTTTTGCTCTAAATTTAGACAAAATGCCCATATGTCTACCACAAACTGGACATGCAGAATGTAGAATTTGTCGTTTCCGTCAACCTCCAATTCGTCCAGCAGACCCATGTTTACAAGCTATTCAAAGCGGTGACTTAGAATCTTCAATTAAGGCAAAATGTCTGCTGGTAGCTACAAACATTCCTGACAATTTTGTGGTTCAATTAGACAGAGATGACTTTGCTTTTATTGATAACGACAAGGGTAGGATTACGCAATATTGTGCAGGGTCAGAAGAAAAGCAGACAGCTGCCACTGAAAACTCGTACAAAATGCCTTATTCAGGCATCATCCAATTTAAGGAAAATTGTCGCTACACGATTGTCAATGGGCCTTTTAAAGACCATACGCCCAAGTTGGAAACTATCGAAATTAATGTGGTTAATGAAATCCCCGCTATCATTCCAACAGTTAAGAACATTATTGAAGACATTAGCGCCTTACAAGTAAATTTTCGAGACAATGGGTACATTTATCTTATCATTTTAATCATTTTATTAACCCTGATTTTGGCGTTTATCCTATATTTTTGTATTGCCAAAGTAAGGTATGTAATTAAACGAAGAAGGCGTTTAGAGGCAATTGATATGCATGATGTGGGTGCTACAATTGAACTTGTTCCTACTAATACTCCTGTTCGTGTTGCCCCCAAACCGAGCACGTATCCAAGGCTGAAAATGAATACAACCACTGGTGTGTTGTCATTATCTACTTAAAAGGCAACATTAAAAAACAACCAGTTATAAGCAACAGCCTCTCTTATTTGCTGCCTCCTAGCTTGTACAAAAAGCCTAAAAAAGCTCACAAATGTACTCAACCACCACTAACCAAAACATAGTCGGAATCAAAGCTCTCGTTTAATATTGCGTCGAAATCTATCGCGCCAAATGCCTCAACAAAATCGAAAACGGGGTCCAAGATCGCGTTCTCAATGGACGATGGTGACGATCTCTCCAACTCTGCCCTTGTTTTGAACACCGGGTGGCGGAGAATTGATCTCGTCCTCCGGGTCCTCCAGGCTAAAAGCGCCCGGCGCAACCAAGGCTAAAAAGATACAAAAATAGCAAAAACGCCCAAGCAAAACTAAAAAGCTGCATGCTTACTAACCCGGTTTGAAGGTAGAAACTCTGGGAGATTGAGCTCTAATAGATGCACAATTTTGTTGGAATTGTGGAAAACTTTTTCCATAAATATTGTCAAAGTTTTCATTTATTATCGTCGATTTTACTTTAAAAAGCTCAATCTCTTCTGGCTTCTTGTTAGTAATTTTCTTATTGGCTTTACAGCACTGTTAGTGGCAGAAAGAAGGGACAAGAAACTATTTTAGTAAAAAACCTATTGGCAAAAAGAACAGCCAACGTACCTTTTTCCTAAGGCAGTACAACCCTAAGGCACTAAGAAGTCCCAAAGCGGTCATTCCCAAACCACTAAAGGTAGCCGAAACCCAATCCAAAATTACCGCGCCAGAAACTTCCGCCGTAACCTTGGCTGTACCATTCTCAAAGGTCACGGAAACATTAGTCGGGTTCAGGGGGACTTCAGGTACCATGGTTAATGCGGTTAAAATGGGGGAATAACCCACCGTCACCGCACTGGGCTTTTCCAAAGTTTTTTCAATCTCAGGCACCACAGGAACAGAATACTCGCCAGAAACTTCCGCCGTAACCTTGGCTGTACCATTCTCAAAGGTCACGGAAACATTAGTCGGGTTCAAGGGGACTTCAGGTACCATGGTTAATGCGGTTAAAATGGGGGAATAACCCACCGTCACGGCACTGGGTTTTTCCAAAGTTTTTTCAATTTCAGGCACCACAGGAACGGAAAACAAAGTCTGTTTTATGGTCAGCTCTGGAAAATAGGCTATTTTTATATTTCCGAGCAGTAAATTAATTTACTTTAAATTCACCTGTGGTGGAAACCTCTACTTTTTGACCTGGCAACGTTCCTGAAACCGTCATGGTGCCTGTAAACAACGTTGAAGTGCGGGTCCGAAAAACCTCTGCTGGATCTTTATCTGCAACACCCCCGCACAATTCCCAGGGCAAAACAACCCTGCGAATTGCCGGCGTTATCTTCCTGACGCAGCGAGTCCGAGCGCACAGTCTAACGCTCTAGGAACCGAAATAACATCAAGCGTCAATTTCACCGACCAACTAGCGACATCTACCTTCAACATACCAAAGACCGTAAAACTGCACGCAGTTCAGGTCCAAAACGCGTTCCACAAAGTCCACTCCGAACCCAAAAGCCTCCGAGTCCAAAACGTCCTCATTGCAAACGTTTGAACAGACAAAGGCGCCATCTTGGACGCCACACCTGCCCGAAACCTGATGACTCGCACTTACAAGACACCAACACAGCAAACCAAACTGGAAAACATCGAATTTTTACGTTTACCGCGGATTTGAAAATTTGTCTAAGGGACTTGCCTTGTTAAGCCACATCGCAAGATTTTTTACGGCTCTTCCACGATTTTTTCACACAAACTTGTTGCTTATTGCCTAGAAATGCCCAAACAAATGTTTTTAGTAGGCATCGTTACGCGATTTCCTTGATTTTTGCGACCAAAGTTTGCGAACTCTGCGAAATCGCCGATATCGCCGATAGCTCCGCGTACGTCGCGATCCGCGAATTCAAAGTGTTTTATCGCCAAAAAACCGCACGAACGGGCTTAAGCTAACGTCTTTTTACTATTTTTCACGAAAAAGAAGAGGAATAGCAAAAACACAAAGAGAATTTCACAACATTCAATTGGTCACAAAGATCAATCACCCACCAGAGATCAGACCTGTCTGAGGAGGGTGACATTTTGAGAGTCAACCTCAGAGCCAACATCAGTGTTGTCATCTAGCTGCTGGTATGGCATACCAGCAGCAAGGGTCCTGGTATGCATGGTTCATGCATTTCCTCACGTTCTTGAAAGAAAACGTGCCGCACGGAACTAATTAGCTTTCAATGCACTTGTGCGCGGGAGCTTGAGTTCTCTTTTTGTGTGGGGTGATTTGTGATCCAAAATTATTTTTACGAGCAGCATATGCTGACTCCTATGCTCTCTACGTGTTTGATTGCACCCTGCTCTTTTTCTTTTTCTTTTCTTATGCATACAAATATGCATACGCCCGTCACGCGCACCTGCTTTGCGGCCAGCTAGCTATCGAGCTTGCTGTCCTCTCGCGGTCATACATGTGTGTGTGTACATCTATTCTTTTGGGGCCAGCCAGCGAGTCGCGAAACCTGTTGGCTGCCCACCTTTAAAACTCAATGTACTGTCCTATACTATTCAG
>CAJPEX010007041.1:0-10897 GCA_905338405.1 Notodromas monacha | reverse complement strand
GAACAATCCCAGCAAAGTACTTGAGTTGACACTGCAGTGTAGTACACTGTCATGACAAATACCTGGCAGGCTGTTTGCCTTGGACGATTGTGTCGACGGGAGCTCGGTTTCATCAGAGAGAGAGAGAAAAAATACTGAAATAAATGTCGGGCATGTTCTGTGTGGCTTGCTGACTATATGCATGCGATGGTAGATTCCTGTCTATGAAGGTCTCCTTTTATGTGAAAATACAGTAGATATCTTCGATTCTTTTTTCTGCGCTTTCGTCTGATACATATTCGTGCATGCGAATTGAAAAGCCAGCAAATGAAGATACTCCTCACCTTCCGTCATTTGGTAAATTGTGACTAACATTGGAGAGTTTATAGAAAATTCATGAAGCTTCTTTTAAAGCCAGGTTCAAAAGCTGGACACTATCTTATACGAAATAATTACCGTGTAAGTTGAGCCTCCCTAAGTCGACTTTTTTCAAGTCCCCGTCTAAAAGAAAGAAAAAAATGCATTAAAAACCCTCCCAAACTCGAAACATTTTACTCTCATACCTCCCAAATTGGAATTTTCTAAAGCCGTTTGGCTATTATTTTCTTGAAATTGAAACGATGAACGCAATTTAAAATGTAACGATGCTTTTTGAAAGGAAAGTAAAGATTAATTGAACAAATGAACCCTTGCCTTCACGTTCAACATTTTGTTGACTCTTTTTAGAAGCAATTTAAGCCCTGCCATAGCATATTACCTCCTGAATTTTTGTATCGTTCCCACAACAAAAATGCTTGTTTCCTCGACTCGAAACCTCCAAAGCTTGAACTTTTTGCTAGTCCCTTGAAATTCGACGCGTAAAGATTTGTCTCAAAAAACAAAAAAAAAACTCGTTGACTGAAAATTGCACGATTTTAATTATCATGTAGGTGCATGATAAAGTTATTTTCCTGTGAATGATATGTGGGAGTAGCCGTGATTCATCAGCATGTTGTTGTTGGACTCAGCAGTGTCCAATTACTGTGATACTGTACCCACGTGATTGTGTTCGTGCGGAATCCGTAGTCTGATTCGATTCTGAATGAATTTGTATTTTGTGTGAACAGGTGGTCCATTGGTTCACTGCGGTATGTAATTAAATCCAATTAAAAGTCTACTACTCAAAATTGTAACCCTCACCCGTCTCGTGTGATGCTTGTGCACCGCACTCAACTAGTGACACCAATTTCTTGATTGGCTGACTTGATTTTGTCCAATACAGATAGACTCGATCTACAACGTAATTCAAGGGACCTGACAACACTTTTATATATTTTTTTTTCATGGAGAATCCCTACAACATGGAAAAAGAACCCTGGTTTATGGGAGCAAACAAAAATTCGTTGCACAGAGAATATCGTTGTAGAGAGAATCCATTTGTATGTTTCTTCAGGCATTTTGGCGGTGTTCTGCACTTATTTTTTTACAATGCACTGCTGTGTGGACATTTTTCTTCCATTTCCTGGTTCTCATGCTGACGAGCTTTGGGCACCAAAAAACCGAGTATAGCTGAACGATGTTTTGGTTTTTTTCAACGAGTAAAAATCATTCCACGATTCCATAAACGTAGATAGTCTTACTGTATCTCGAAGCCATGGTTAAAAAAAAATCCAGTCGTCAACGACCTTCCAGAAATGGAGCAGCAATACGATGATCATACTCGTACTTGTTTAGGCTATAAGCTGAATTAGATCTTTATTTTCTGGTCACATGATGAACGATTCTTCGGGGTTCTTTGTAGGTAAAAGAGAGAGAGTCAAGACTATAAAGGCAGCTCGACCATTCAGCTAAACTTCTTTATACATCTTCGGAATGATAATAATTTTCTTGGGCGTATCATATCTTACCGGTGATTTATAACTTCGCTTCTCCTTGACGCCCCTTATTTTCCCGCGGCACGCTGGAGAATTGTTCGGTGCTCAAGTCAGCCGAGAAACCCCCGGAAAACAATCCATCAAATCGGGGGAATTGAGCATCGAAATCCCCCCCCCTCCCCATAGAATCGATTTAACACGAAGTTTTTCTGTTAAGCGAAACGTAGTGGAGAGGAAAATATAATTGCGGTGGGAATCCATTCCCTGGAGTTAATACAGCTTGGTCGTAAAAGCCTCGTTTTGCCTCGACTTGATGAATGACATGATCCCTGCTTACTTGATCCCTGCGTTATTTGACCACGAATAACCGAATGTTCAGAGTAATCGCCAAATATTGGATCCAACGGCCGTGACATGTTCCAGTAGTAACAGTACACAGTACTACGTTGTGGAGATCAGGCTGATTTGAGAACGGAACAAAAAGCTGGACTTGGTTGAGTGGCCAAGAAAATTTGGGGTTTTTTTTTTTTTTCAGCGGATAAAGTACAAATAGGCTAAGAAACCAGCGCTGGAAAATGCTTTTGTAAGTTTACAAAGATTTTCTTTCGTTTAAGTTAATTTGTGCTTATTGATTCAGCCACAGGTGTTTCAAGTGGAATGTAGTACAGTATTTCCGACTTCCTGAGTTTTCTGTGCTGGTAGGTCAAAAAAGGACTCTACTGGTCCACTGTACCTGTACAGTGTACCCAAATTTAAGCCAAGACCTACTTGTAATGTATTTGGTCTAAATTGAAGCTCGTCAAGTTATTAACCAAATTTAGACAACATTCATGGCGTGAAAGGCATTTTTACGACTACACGCGTATTCGAATCAAATGTGCTTCGAGAGAGAAGCTCTTCGTGAAGTTCTTACGGAGGTTGTCCCAGTTACGCGTGACTTAAAATTGCCTTAAAGCAGTTGAGCATCAAAATTTGCATGTTCGTTTTAAGTGATATTTCAAGTGTGTCTCTCAAACTTAATTTCAGAGACTTTTTCAAACGATAGAATGTGGAGCATAAAAAAAAAGTGGGTAGTCGGAAGTCAGCTTTGTACTGAAGGTGTACGTGTTCTTCGCGACCAAAATATTCGTTAAAAGGGTGCTGATGAAAATTTATTTTTTCTGCTGTGATGTACAAATTTTCTACAATCTGCAGCAACAACGATCTCCCACAAAGAAAAAAAATCGAAAAATTCGAATGAAAATCGCTGGGAAACGTTATTTGCACGGGAGAACTGAGACGAGAATAATGACGCTACAGCAAATTTTATTTTGAAAAATTCCCCTTGCGCTCGATGCATTTAAAACTTGTTTCCTAATCAAGATATATTTTTAGAACTTTTGCTATTTGTGACACGCGCTGTTTTCGGCATGCACCGTTTTGGCACGAGGTATACTCAAGATACGTTCAACTGTCTTGTTTCGATGCTAATTCATGTCTTGCTGTATCCTGGTGAACGAATGAAAACTGGTTGCCTTAACATAGCTTCCTTCTACACTTTCAAATGCCACAGAATATTTGAAAAAGAAAAAAAACCTGCCACAATTGTTGGAAACGCTGGCAGTTTTGTCTTGCTCTACAAGGTCGATGTGAAGCAGACCGAGAAGGTCTTTTGGGATGAAGAATTCGACACGGATGGTTTGGCGAGCCGTGAACGTTATTAAACCACGCTCCTGAGGAAACCTACAGCTGTACAGAATCGCTTTTTCGTGGTTTTCTAGCCGTTTCGAACGGATTTTTGAATAGATGGGATTGTTCAGAACTCCGACTATGGCCGAAATTCTTTTTTTTTTGTCCTGCCTCCGTGTCTACGTGTAATCGGAAAAGCGTGGCTAATTTTTTGCTGAACGATAGTGATGAAATTCAGGTCAATTCTTCATTGTCAATTACCACAGAGCCATTTTCGACTCTTGCCATGAGATACAGTTATTCGGAAACTTCGAAAACTGTTCTAATTTTTGTGGAGCAAATTTCGTCTCAAGTAGTGTTACGTAAAGAAAGCTGTCGACGAATTTTAACTTATTTTCAGAACGACGGCAATTTTTTTTTTGTGAAAATCTTCTGAAGATATTTTGAAGTTACTTAAGCATGGTCCACTTTCCAAGGTTGACGACTGAAATTGTCTTCCAACCTTAGTTTACAGTGGTTTTGCAATGAAATCTGTTCTTGGCATCACAGGAAAACAAACTTCTTACCTACTGCCGCCTTGTACTGACCAAAATCGCGGATTTCTCGCCTTTGTTTTCCAGCTTTTACGAAATCCCTCCTGATCCAAATTTCTGATAATTTTAGGATGAGGTGTCAAGTATTGTGCTGGTACAGTACTGCCGTTGTAACTTCCAAGCTTTAGCAGTGAAGACCCTGATGGAGGAAGTATTGTACATGAACTAAATTTGGCTTTTAGGAAAAACTAATATTTTTCGACGAGCTCAGCTCAATCTATTCTTGAACGAGGTAAGAAAAAAATATCCCGTGGATTTCAGCAGTAATTCTGGAAAGATATTGCTGTTCATGGTGTACATTATTCATATTCTTTTTAAATCATGCACAATGTTAAAAAAAATAAAACTCGGGAGAGGCGCAGTAGGTCTTTGCATGTAAGAGGTTAGGCATTAGTAACGATAAGTTTTAACCTATACTCAAAATATCGCAGACGACCATTTGTCGATTCATGAGAAAATAGGGGAAACATAAATATTGCCATAGGAATGCACCTCAGACATATTGTCTGGAGTTTCCTGGCACTTTGTAAGAATAGAATACTGCATGTTGAATTGTATTTATTTTTGACAAATCATGTGTTTGTTCATCGTGTGTTTGTTCGAGTAATGGCCGAATTCCCCCTCGTTAATTTAAAATGTTCTGCGCCCCCAACAGTTACCATAATCCTACTTCATCTTCTAGGGTCATTAATTCTGTGGTCATTATCCTTCTTTTTCGAAGAATCATTCTTTGAAGTAACGTCCTGAACTCGTCAAAAAATATTATTCCATACTCCATGGACAATTTTTGAAAACATTAATGATTGAAACTGAAGACAAACCCTGGGTTGTAACTCCCGATCCCGAGAATTCCGTCATAATTTATTGAACAATATTAATGATTCCCCGATGCTTTTTCCGTTGATTTTTAAGCGCTATCTTGTCGCTCATTACGCTGTCTTGATGATTCTTGATCAAAGGAAGCGAGAACTGAAACGCGTTTTTGGCCTTTTTTTTTAAAGGGGATTTAATGCGATCAATGCGTTGAATTTAGCTCGGGAATTCTGAGAATATCAGTATCCTCGTATGCAAATTGCACTTTCCTCGAATTCTTGAGATCCACTTCGTGAGTTCTAATTTCGCACGCTTCGGCGGTACGCTACTGACGCATTTGATTACTAAACCACGATTTTACATTCATGTCGTCACTGCTTTCCAGACTTGACTTCCACGCCCATAGAACGATTTTAATGGCATTGCTTTTAGCGAAAACATGCGGATCTGATTAATTTTTCTAATAGAGCGTTGGCCTGAAATTAAGTTAACGGTTCATGGCAGCCGGAAAACACAGAAATCGACTTGAATTTAGCCACCACGGCAAGTTCTTCAGCTCTGGTTTTCCAGAATTTTAAATTGACATCAACCCGACATTTTTCAACACTTTAGTACTGACCAAAATAGCGGATTTCTCATCCGAGTTTTTCATTTTTCATTAAATTCCCTGTGATCCACATTTTAAATCATTTTAGGAACATGGCTCAAATACTGGACAGATACTCTACTGCAGTTTAAACTTTCGAGATTCTGCAGCAAATACTTTGACAGAAAAAAATAGATATAGACAATACGTGCGATAAAAGAATAACTATATTCAATTATTTTCTTCATCATATATTCTTGTGAACCGAAAAACAAATATTGTTTTGGATGCTGTCTGTGTAGAAAGTTGTGTTCTTTTCTCGGTAATAAATCCCGAGCAATTCCTATTCGTGTTTGCTTCCGCCGAAGTCTTTTGTTTTCGCGGCATCTGACGGGAATTAGCGTCTTTAAAAATTCCACCTATTTTTGTTTATTATGCATTGTATTGTATTTCCGTCAAGTGTCTCATAAATTTCAAGTGCCTCATTCCTTCCTTCGGAAAAGCAAGGCCTGTAATTATCCGTCATGGTGGGGAGAAAGAGACGAATGCATGATGATCTCCTCTTGCTTTTCGCATTACGGGTAACGCCCTCATAAAGGTTTTTCAACATCACTGACGTAATTTCTCTCAACTTCCATACTCGTAGAGATGGC
Organism: Notodromas monacha; assembly: GCA_905338405.1. Lineage (NCBI taxonomy): Eukaryota > Metazoa > Arthropoda > Ostracoda > Podocopida > Cyprididae > Notodromas > Notodromas monacha. The sequence continues at coordinate 4,752 of CAJPEX010007041.1, read as the reverse complement.
GAAACTTAATGGAAGGTCATTTTCATAGCTTCGTGTGATACAGGCTATTCGATTGAGCAATGTTGGATTAATTGTAAAAATTTCATCATTTCTCAGTTCAATCGTCCGGAATTTTTCATGGAATTTCGTAAATGAATAAGTCTGCCACTCGGGCCTTTGTCATTGATAACGGAAGTGAGGAAATTTTGCGGGCCTCCCAAGACTGGTACCTTTTTTTTCGGAACCTATTTTTTGTATGATAATAGTATGCATGGAAAAGTTGGGTGTTGAGGATCAATTATCGGTCAAAAGCAACTTCGTATCCAAGAGTTTGTTTCATTAGGGAGTCTGATTGAGGAAGTATTCTGAACAATCCGACTTTCGTAATTACTGTATATCGAAAATGTTATTTATTTTTAGTAACGGATATCTGCTGGAATAAGTTGACCAGAAGCTTAACTAATGTGACGGGTTTATGAAAAAAAAATTGTTTTTTTTTTTCATCTGACGGGAATGGAAATTTAGATAATTATTCATCTCCGGTGAGAGGAAGAAATGTTATTTCGTGTAGTTCTGAACCTTTGAAAAATATCCACGAGATCAAATTGCCTCCAGTTTTACTTGAGGCTGGCCCCGGCTCGATTTCAGTTGGAAATACATGTAATCTTTGCTGTCGAATATTAAAAACGTTGAAATGCAGGATAACATATTGCTTATCTGTCTATTTACGTAAGGGATGCTGTCGGTACGGTATATATTCCTCGATGAGAGTGTATATTATTGTCGGTGCGGGTGTTCTGCACAATACGAGTATGTTTGTGGAGTGTGAAGTAATGCACGATATGTTCCTGGGGGTGACGCAAAAGGGTTACACCGGGAATACAGATTGTGATTATTGACTACGGAAAATTATTCGTTCACGAATTATCAAAACCGATCAACATAATTGTATGTTTCCGTGCTCCACTATGTTGGATTAATTGTAAAAATTTCATCATTTCTCAGTTCAATCGTCCGGAATTTTTCATGGAATTTCGTAAATGAATAAGTCTGCCACTCGGGCCTTTGTCATTGATAACGGAAGTGAGGAAATTTCGCGGGCCTCCCAAGACTGGTACCCTTTTTTTCGGAACCTATTTTAATGTTTTTTGTGTGATGATTGCATGCATGGAAAAGTTGGGTGTTGAGCATCAATTATCGGTCAAAAGCAACTTCGTATCCAAGAGTTTGTTTCATTAGGGAGTCTGATTGAGGAAGTATTCTGAACAATCCGACTTTCGTAATTATATCGAAAATGTTAATTTATTTTTAGTAATGGATATCTGCTGGAATAAGTTGACCAGAAGCTTAACCAATGTGACGAGTTTATGAAAAAAATTGCTTATTTTCATCTGACGGGAATAGAAATTTAGATAATGATTCCTCTCCGGTGAGACGAAGAAATGTTATTTCGTGTAGTTCTGAACCTTTGAAAAATATCCACGAGATCAAATTGCCTCCAGTTTTACTCGAGGCTGGCCCCGGCTCGATTTCAGGTGGAAATACATGTAATCTTCGCTGTCGAATATTAAAAACGTTGAAATGCAGGATAACATATTGCTTGTCTGTTTATTTAAGGGATGCTGTCGGTACGATATATATTCCTCGATGAGAGTGTATATTATTGTCGGTGCGGGAGTTCTGCACAATATGTTTCTGGAGTGTGAATTAGTGCACTATATGTTCCTGGGGGTGACGCAAAAGGGTTACACCGGGAATACAGATTGTGATTATTGACTACGGAAAATTATTCGTTCACGAATTATCAAAACCGATCAACATAATTGTATGTTTCCGTGCTCCACGTGGCTGATTTATTCAATTCGTAATGCAAAAATGCGTGTCCCTGTACTGCCTAATCATCCCTCGTAAAATTTTATTGGAAATGCAATACAATTATTCATATTAAGGAGCTCATGCTTGAGAAGCATAAAAAATGTAAACGCTCCCAGACCTGACTTCCACGAAGAAAGTTACAGTGCTGTACTCCTTTATTAAACTTACACGGATTCTATAAAAAAAAGTTTTAAAAATCGACTTGAAATCTGCTTCAACGCACGTCTTCGGGTCACATTGTTCAGGCTGGAATCTCGGGTCTTGTTTTGGGTGTGAGTTTTGAAGGCACTCTGTTTATTTTTGCAGCAATACCCACATCTAATGCAATGCTTTTTTGTTTTGTTCTCTTTTTCTGGGCTTCTCGCTGGCTTGGGAACTTCTTTTTTTTACATTTTTTTATTCCGGAACACTTTCGTCGTGTGCCGTTGGACGTGGATGTGGAAAATGTGCAGGACCTGAAAGAGGGGTTCAATTACGGGCTGTTCTACCCTCCGGAAAATGGGAAGGCGGGCAAGTTCTTGGACGAAGAACGCCCGCTCGGCGATTACCCTTTTTCCCAGCCCGAGGGCTACCTGGAGGTCAGTGCGTTTTCATTACTCTCGCTAATCATCATTCAAAGGCCTGTCTATGAATTTTATACTTCGCTTCTCTGATCCATCATCACCCGAGACCAAAGTCAAATTGTTTGAAGAGGTAACTGCTGGTGGGTGTCTTAGTCGAAAAATCATGTTGCTGGTTGGTCTCGCTTTCGTTATTTTTGAACCTCGGAATTACAGTGCTTATGTAATTTTTTTATGTAAATCGGATGGTGATCAGAAGAAATGGGTGGAATTGAATGCTTTTTTTCCAGTTGTTATGCGTAGATAATAGATGTGTAACGTCGAAGTGACGCATCCATACTATTCGCAGATGTTGATGAAATAGGGGATATGAAGATCAAAGATTTTTGAAGAATGTGTGAAATTGAAGGCATTTCAAAATTAGGTGTAGATGAAAAATTTGCGAAGTTGAGTTCTCGAGTGTTGACTATTTGGATAAGTTTCTCAAAGGAATGGAGAGAAAATGCGCGGTGAATCTGCATTGAAATAAATTATTGCCACATAAAAAGGGTAAAGCGTGAGTCATTTGCATTTCTAACGCACTTTTATGACTGCCAACCTAACAATAAATAAATGAGAGCTCCCGCTGAAGAAAATAAAAACTGCAGTGAGCAGTAAATAAAATAAAGTAAATAAAATAGTCGTTTTCTCACCCACGAAGAGAACAGCCTTCAAAAAAATGACGGAGGTGCTTGTGAAAAGAGTCTGGCATTTTTTTTTTTTCGCTGAGGAAAGAAAAGTTCGTGGCAATAAATTTTGAATCGTGTTGTAACCGAAATTGGCAAACTGCGGTTGAAATTGCACTATGAAGCCAAGGATTATTAAGCCACGAAGCGCATTACGCATTCCTCATGACCCGAGTTCACACCCATGCGAACCTTCCGGGTCATGCTGTAGCTATAACGCCAGAAGTTGAGTCAATAAATTGTGACATATGATACATTTCCACTTCCACGTCATTTTTTGGATTGCATTTCAAAAAAGAACAACGCGAAAGTTGGTGAACATAATTTCGTTGGTTTCAGATCAGCCATGAGACAAATGATTCGTGTATTGGAATCCACTTCGGATTAATAGAAGACCACTTCTGACTCTGAGGAAATGATGCGAATGCAAAAATAATTCCCGTCTTCTGTGACTTATGCATCTCATTTTGCAAATTTGTAAGAGTATGCTTCATTTTGTGGTTTTTTTCGTGTAAGTGGAAAATGTTTGCTGCAATTATGAGATACAGTTAAAAATTTAAACGAGAAGTTGATCTTGCGATGATAAAACTCAAGAACTTTTTCATTACAGTGTATTTTGCTTTCAAAGTTTGATGTTATCGTCGCAGAATCGAAAGAGAAAATTCTGAGTTCCTCCCCCTCCTTCCCTGCCAGAAATTATTTTTTAATTGCCTCCTTTTTTTTACTTCTATTCTGCTAATTGAAACCGTATCGTTCGCATTCTGTTATATTGCCCTTGACACCTGCCATGGCATTGTGTTGGTTTTTTCTTGTATGCAAAGAAGCAACCGGCGGAGAACTGGGTCAGTGTTTATGTGCTGCCAGTTCGTGCTAGCCTTTGTGTTCTCCACTACCCATAAGTCATGAAGTGCATACGATTCGTTGCCTTAGTATGGGGCTATTTTCGAGTCGCATTCACTGACGTGTGTCACTTAGGCAAAGGTCATGAAATCATGCTCTTTCCATTGTCGATCTTTCTTGGCTTTTCTCCTAGCGAGGAGCTGGTCGACAAAAAAGAAACCTGGCAAGTGTCGTCTATAACATAGCATTGAATGGCGTCCAGATTCGTAGGGTAAATTCGGGTTTTCTGCGGGTGTGTATCTCTCCTAGGATCCCACGCGCTGGGGGATCCTGGCTGGGATCTTCGTGCAGAGCAGAAGCTCCGTATTTCCGTCGCCCTCCCGGCTCCGTTAGGTCTTGCTTCTTATTTCTGAAAGGAGTACAGAATATACGAGAGATGGTTCATAAGTGTTGAAAATTTTACATCCATCAGAGTTTCAACAATTCCAAAATTTTTGATTTTATTCGCATAACCCCATCATTCGGCAACAAGATGCATGTTTTTGTCGCAGAGTTTTTTCAAACATTTTTTGCCGTTGAATTTTTTTTTAACATTGGAGTCATTGATCAAAAAATTCATGGCACCCTGTGTCTTCTGGTTATTCCCGACGATGAAGACTGATCTGAAAGGGATTGGTTTTGAAGTCAGTGAAAGCCTCATTTACGTTGTCAAAGAGCAGCTCGTTCAGCTAACACGATCATCAATTTTTGGCACTTTTTTGATTATTGGATTC
>CAJPEX010007040.1:0-10899 GCA_905338405.1 Notodromas monacha | reverse complement strand
CGGATCTCCCAGAAGTGAAGCAAATGCTGCTGCGATGCATCGAACATATTGTACAAGCCGGAATGGAATTGCCGAGAGTTGAACATCACCTATTTCCAGGCACCATATCTTTATTTACTTTTTGTTCCATTTGAGTCAGTTGCATTCGCAGATGTTGTCTAAATTTAGGCGATCGTTAAATGGAGGCTGAACTTGTGCCGGACGTACTATTAGTAAAAATGAGATGAATGCGAGGCACTGTCTAAAATTTCTGGATCCATAATTTGTGGACCATTTTCAATCCGATGTTACATCCAATGTAGCTGTTTTAAGAAGGAGAAATTCTCTCGTTATATATGTAGTACAACTATTGCTGTATACCGTATTTTGCGTGTTTGAAACTGGTCTATATTAGTTACAGAAGGAAAAATAACTGGTATTCGAACTTCGGTATTATACAAAGATCTGTATGTTTCGGTCTGTATATTCCGGCAGAAAATTTCCCACAAAATTACCGCACTTTCTCGAGTACCGTGCTCACCTTCTTTTCTCAAATTCAAAATGGGGGTGCGCGTCATAGGCGGGTACAGTATGAATGTCTGATAAAGTTTTTAGATGTTTAGGTGTGCATTATACTTGATTTTAATGGGAAATTTTGGACCAAGTTTAACAGAAAAGCTTGTTGTGTATGGAAACAAGTAAACATTAGTCGAATTCAAGTTCAATTTATGTCTGAATGTAAATTTGGGTTCATATACCTTTGAAATATTGTTGTTTTGGAGTGATCAAAAATGTGGTGTGCGTCTTACTAAAATTTTATCAACATTTTTGACTGAAGCCCAAAATGAGCGTCGTACTCGGGGTTGCGCGATGCTCGAGTAAATACGTAATGTCTCAACAAAAAAATTGGAACTGTCGAATTGATTTGCTGCTGTCTGCGCTATTTGTTTTTTCCAGGACGGTTTCAAGATCGATTGAGACTTCGGCATGTTCACGGGAGCGAAGATGTCGTGAATGTTCACAAACTGAAGCTGTCCTCAGTCTGGGGAAGGAATGCTGCAGGACCGACGACTTACATTGGTTTGTACAAAAAGTACCTGGACATTCTCGACGGTTCGGCGTGGCATGCACTGCAGGAGTTTCTCAAAACTACTAAGGAGCTTCAGGTACTGTATTACATAATTTCATTGGCAAATCGTTTATATTTCCGTCGTCGCGGAGCATCAATTATAAGTGCGACAAGCGTATTTTGCTCGACAAAAAATACGCATATCTGTGTTGATTTTCTGCTTGAATCATGAAAAAAAATTGATTGCCAATTATTAAGCTGCCATTTCCATTTTGTTTCTTCAGCATAAGTTTATTCTGATGATTCCCTGCATCGTGCTTCATATACGGTTTCAAAGCTCAACGAAAACTTATAAAAACCGAGATTCCAACTCGCTAAAATATCTTTCATTTATTGCCTTTAAAATACTGTTCTGTAGAAGGGCATATTTTCTCGATTGCACTTCAAGAATTATTTTATTTACTTTCTGAGGATTGTCCAAGTCGGAACAGACGCGATAATCATGCGCTTAACGTGCGAATTTAAGACTTCGTCAAACGGGATAAGAGGCTTTTATACGCATACCAAAAAACGTGCCCGGCTTTCTGAAGCTATACTACAGTATTCTTATTTCGCAAAAGTGTGTCTTGTATTCATATACTGTACTGTATATATATATATATATATATATATATANGAGGCCGTATACATGTAGAATTTAGTTAATCAACCGTGGTCAGGAGGAATGCAACTTCAAACTTTTTATACTGAATGTCATATCTATATATAGTCACCGCACATGATATGAATTTGGTCCATCGATCAAACTCACCGTGAACTCACCAAAGCTGCATAATTCAGTAGCAGGATGTGACTGATTTTGTGACATTTGATGTACTTCTGCGCCGGATCGATTCGAAAACAATTATTCAGGAATTCGAGGCAGCAGTGGAAAAGCGGAAGCATGATCGAGAAGTGATTAAACAACTTCGGACATCCGCTCCGTTGGAGCTGATGGTTCTCGACTGCTCGGAAATCAACGAAGTCCTCGCCGATACGCTGCTGTCCCATGAGCAAGAGCTGATCCAACACCAAATCGATTTGAACGGATCCGTTAATGCGAGGTATATACGAAAATCAAGCAGTTGATTTCAATAATTTATACGTGCTTGAGATTATAGCGTACATCATACAATACTTATAAACTCGTGCATGTATACCATGCATTTTGTTGAGTTTATCTACGGTATACCAGTAAATCGCCAAAAAATTATACCTTCTAGTTATGCATTGAAAAAATTTTCGAATGCGTGAGCAGCAGAAAATCACCTCTCAGGCTCGAGTGAAATTTGATTAAAGAGCTCCTTGAAGGAATTGAATCGTATATGGGTTATATTTAAAGCTGTTCCATAACATGCTGCATAACGATTATGCAAGTTATTGATTTTTCGTCTACGGGATGGACCAGTGAATTCTGGACTGATCGCCAAAAAATTATATCGTAAAAGTTGCCTAACGGCGGGAGCTGAGAATCAGCTTTCAGATTTGAGTGAAATTTCGATCGAATTGCTTTTGAATGTACAGTAATTGAATTGTGTTTGTATTATATTTAAACCTATTCCATTACGTTTGCCTACAAGGGCGTTTGAGAAACTGACCTCGGATGTTCTGCTGGTGCACCGCTGTACAGTGCTGTACATATGAATATAAAGTATGGATGCATGATTATTATGCGGGAATACTTTTCGTAGCGATTGAAATACAATATTCGAGTTATTTTTTCATCAGCTGAATAATTCCTAAAATCGAATGAATCTTTCATGATATTTTCAGCATCATCGCTCAGTTTGAAGAAATGAGTCAGAAACTCAGTGCAAACCCGACATCTACCGCCGAGCTCGTGAACCTCCTTCGTTACTTGTATCGCTGCACGGACAACGTCATGAAGGATCTCAAACGGAAAATCGGAGAAGCTTCCCTTAGACTCGGATTTCTTATGGACTACGCCCTTCTATCTCGTAATAATCTCAGATCTCCCTTATTCACAAGAATGTAAGACAGATGCACTAAAAATGTGTGTTAACTTCGTATATAAATATGGTGATCTACTTCTCTTTTCAATTGCTAAGATGTACGTTCGACGTTTACAGCGGATGTGATCAAACAGAACGCCGACGTGTACATTTGGCTGGACGAGATGCAAATGACTTTCGAACAAGCCTACGGAAAGCTCATGTCACAAAGGGACAAAACTGAAGCTTCCTTGAAAAAACGAATCGTAGCTTTCGAAGAAGAGTAAATGTTTTTTATTACTTCCATTATCCCTGAATGTTTCAATCTTTGAGTGATGTAATGTGTCGTGATCGTGTTACAGACTTGTCGGTTTTCAGCAAGAAGTCGAAGCTTTCAAAAAGAAAGACCCTCCGGTGCTGAATCTAGATGAAATGCGGATGAACGCGAAAACTCTCGACAAACTCGGCGACCTGTTGAGCAAGGCTAGGAGCGAACTGGATGCCATAAATACCGAGGAAGAACTCCTCGAAATGGAACCGACCTTGTCTCCGTTGCTGCAAAATTTAATTGCCATGCGGGAACCTTACGACAAGCTTTGGCACACAGCGATGGAGTTCACGCAAAAGCATGAGCGGTGGTTCCATGGTTCGTCATTAGTTTTTCTCCCCATTTATTATTGCATGGTGTACTACCCCGGATAATGGACGCTTCGCATAATCGGTATTTTTTTTTTACTCGAGTACCACGCGCATTTTTTTCTTCTCAAAATTGAGAGGAAAAAAATGGGTGCGCATCTTATTATATAGGCGGGTATACATTTTCCAAAAATTTTCAGAAGTTCATATAGGTGTGCATTATATTTCATTCCAATGAGGAATTTTTGGCCAATTTTAACGGAAACAAAGTTATTGTATTTAATGACAACAATTGAAGATTAATTGAATTCAGGCTCAATGTCTAAATTCTAATTTGGGTTTTAATTTTTATGTTTGAAACATTGCAGTTATAGAGCGATGTCACTGAAAATGGGGTGTGCATCTTACTTAGGGATGCAATTTTGTCAAACATTTTAACGGAAAAACTCTGATGCACGTTTTACTTGAATAAATACTCAAATCGGCAGATTTTTTGAGTAATGCAACTGTGTTAGGTACCAACCAAATTTTGCTGTTGATGGCATCTACATTACAGTCAAACCTTTCATTCTATAATTTTATTCTATAATCAAACCTTTCCGAGTCAAACTTCGAAGGATCACATTATTACATTATAATCGAATCTTTCCACGGGTCTGGAATTATTAGGAAATTCGGTATGCATTGTTGAAAATTACTCAATGGTAGGACGTTTCTGGAGAAAAAAATACTGTTCTTCCCACTTGAAAATACTCTTATTATCATCCCGTAACCGAGCTACCAGCACTGTTCTGCACATGTATATATGCTGTGTTATCTGTATATGTCATGGATATGCTGTGCATCAGGTGCATTCGTTGGATTGAATGCGGAAGACATTCAGATGGAAGTCGAGGCCATGTGGAGAACGATGTACAAACTTGGGAAAACATTTGCGGAACTGCCCGGACCGAAGCGAGTGGCGGATGTTTTGAGAGCTAAGATTGATAAATTCAAGCAACACTTGCCGGTGCTGCATTGCATATGCAATCCGGGTTTACGGGACAGGCATTGGAAGGAGGTATAATTCTCTCGTCCATCTCGCAACATTTATCTGCAGTACTGGAATTAGAAATATCTTACAGTGACTGTTAACTATTGTCTTGAACTTGACTGATGGAGCTTTGTTCAGCTTCTTTAAGTTTTTGTGAAGTGTCCGAAGTCATCTGATGAAAACAATAACGCACTTAGCTGTATTTTGCTTATGTGATTCTTGAAGCTGATAGTATTGATTTGGAATCTACAAGAAGAATAGCAAGTATAGAAATCTTGAGGTTTCGATCGTGTGCTGATAAGAATGCGATTTCTGTGGCACGTTTTCTTACACTCTCTGGCAGGTTAAGACTAGAAGCAAGACTTACATATGCAGTATCTGAATTTCCTTCTCCAAAAATAATTTGTCTCAGATGAGTGACGCTGTTGGAGTTGAACTTGTTGTGGGTCCGGATTCGACGCTTGCGATGATGATTGAATACGGTTTGCCGAAAGTGGTCAAGAAATTGGAAGAAATATCAGCTGTTGCTTCGAAAGAATACAGTTTGGAGAAAGCGTTGGTCGCCATGAAGAGCACCTGGTCTTCCGTCAAATTTGATCTCATTCCGTACAGGTGAGGTGACATGCTTATTGACTTCGTTAATATATTACAACTGCATCGTCTGTCTTCCTTCGAAAGTTCGCATCTTTTTGATTGCGAAATTTCTTGCTTTATTCTATAGAGAATCTGGGGTGTCGATACTTACTGCAGTAGACGAGGTTCAAGTGCTTCTCGACGACCACATTCTGAAAGCTCAAACAATGAGAGGATCGCCTTACATTCGGGCTCTGGAAGCCGAATTCAGGGACTGGGAAGAAACGTTGCTTTCTATGCAAGATGTTCTCGACGCTTGGCTAAAGGTTACGTTTCCTCCAAATTACTTTTCTGACTAATATTGGGTGATTTCCGTGTCGATCGTGAGAAAACATTCTTCGTTTAGTTTCAAGATTTCGTAATCCATGTATAATCATTAGAATGATTCTCTCGTTGAAACTTCCCGAAATATTTATAAGCCGTATGCCAGCAAATATTTGAAGCTGTATTTGAACACATTTCTTGGTCTTCGTGACCTGCTGATGCGGCTGTTCGATTGCAAAAACTTTTTGTGAAAAATCTAATGTTGACATTGTTTCCTATGTCCGCGAGGTATTCTTATTTTTTGTGATTCAAAATTCGGGTAGCACTCTCTCTACAACGAGTTTGTATACAGCGGTTTTCTGTGCATAGCGTTTTTTTTGGCCATCATCTCTTCTTATTGTTAGGGTTCTCTGCAAAATTGTACTCCGTACATCTGATTTTTTGGTGGTCTCTTATTGAATTTCGTTGTAGAGAGAGTCCACCAGCAGTACAGTATTTTCTTGCCTGCTGCGTGGATATCTTCTGAAGCATGCGTTCTGATTTTAAAAATTGATAATCGGACGTTCTTGCGTGCGTATATTATTAGCCCTTTGTATGCATGATCGTTTGTTTTTGCAGTGTCAAGGAACTTGGCTTTATTTGGAGCCGATTTTCAGCAGTGAAGACATTCTCCAACAAATGCCGGCGGAAGGCAGGAAGTTTGTGAGAGTCGACAGAACGTGGCGTGACATCATGGCGTATGCCGCAAGGCAGCCGCTGGCATTGGAAGCAACTAATCAACCGGAAATGCTCCGAAGACTCCAAGAGTGCAACACCTTGCTGGACGATATACAAAAGGGGCTCAATGACTACCTGGAAAAGAAGCGGCTTTATTTCCCCAGGTTGTGTTTTTTTCCTTCAAGCGATTAAAATGACCTTTTCTTGAATTTCTTCAATCTGACGTTGATCGATAATACAGGACATGGTTAATTATTAATGCAGTGTTATAACAAAGGTTAAGCTTGATATATTAAGTTCATAAAATTAGGTCCATATATGTATGGGGTTGATTTGTAAATTTCTTCATATTTGAACTTAAACCTGGAAAGATGTATACAGAACAGTGTGTGGATATTCAATAATTGTTTTCTCTTCGAAGGTTCTTCTTTTTATCGAACGAGGAACTGCTTGAGATACTGTCTGAAACGAAGGATGTTTCCCGAGTTCAGCCGCATTTGCGCAAGTGTTTCGAAGGCATTTATCGACTTGGATTGACCCCGGAGCAGGTAAAAAAACAAAAAAGAAGAATTGACTGCATGGAAAAATTCATTTCTTCAAAGAAACAATGAAAGAATTATCTCTTATTTTCATGAAGGTAATCACCGGGATGATCAGTGAAGAGGGCGAGAGCGTGGACTTCATTGATGAAGTTGTTCCTTCAAAGGCGAGGGTGAGTCATGAAATAACGGAATTTTCTGATGCAGATTATTCTCGATGGTTTTTTGTTCTTGTTGCAATAATGTTGATCTTTGAAATCATAGGGATTGGTTGAAAGATGGCTGCTGGAAGTGGAAGCAGCCATGGTGAGCAGCATGAGAGGCGTGACTAAGAGATCCGTGGACGCTTTCTACTCCATGCCCTATAAGCAATGGGTACTTGAGTGGCCAGGACAAGTCGTGTTGTGTTCTTCCAACATATTCTGGACTGCACACACGGTTGAGGCGATGTCAGATGCTCAGAAACTGCAGGTTTTCCTTCGTTATTGTTTTTAATGTTCTGTTGAAGGGTTCAGAAAATGAAGCTTTTTTTTTAAATGTCTGGGTATAATGTAGGATCATCTCACGAGATGTACGAAGCAAATCGAAGACATCGTCGGACTCGTGAAAGACCAAGGTCTATCCAGCGGATCAAGAACGACCCTCGAAGCTCTGCTTGTCATTGAAGTCCACGGTACGGGGAAAAAACTATGAATTTGGAAATTCTTTTATGATGAGGGATTTTCAAAAATTTTCTTTTTGATGAAAATGATGCTGCGTCAACTCCAAGCTGACTTATCATTGCTATATTCTGCATTACAAACAGTGTCACGCTGTGATCAGTTCATTTGAACCTCAACAACTCGAGTCTCCTGAAGTCGAATATCTCCGTTTTTTTTCAAGTCCCTGTATATGAATTCTCTTAGAAACAATGCAATAAAAACCACCATAACTCAAAGGCCTTATCCTATTCAAGCCTCTAAAGCTCGAATTTTTTGGAGGCCTTTTGTCTTATTTTATCGACGCAGAAAAAACAATAAAAATGTATCTTGATGCATTTTGAAAGGAATTGAAAGAGGGATCGGTCGAATAAACCCTTTCCTTCAACTTCAGCAACCTTTTAACTCATTCATGAAGCAATTTAAGGCCCAGAATATCGCCGATTACATTTAATGTACTGTAATTTTTCTATCCCCCCCCCCCCCCCAAAATGCTCGTTTTTCCCTGACCGTAAACCTCCCCGACTCAAATATTTTTCTGGTCTCTATATTGAAGCTCGGCTTGAAGAGGTTCGACGTACTGTAGAAGGAAATAAAGAACACGGGTAATACTTATTATTTTTTCCAGCTCGGGATATTGTCGAGAGGCTGGTTGAAAACAACGTGAGGTCTCCGCAGGACTTCACTTGGGTCAGCCAGTTGAGGTACTACTGGAATGAATTCGACTCTCTGGTCACTGTCAGCATGGTGGCAACTGATATTCAGTACGGTTACGAGTACCTTGGGAACTCTGGACGTCTCGTCATCACCCCGTTGACTGACAGGACTTACAGGTGAAGATGAGTGTTTTGTTCTATACTGTCTTTTTAATCTTCTCAATATTTGTTGTAGTATCGCATTTATCGAATCCCTTCACAAATAATCGATTTGGTTATTTGATCGTCCTGGGTGGCCTGAAATATGCTGTACAGATCAAGCAAGTTGAAGAATACTCAAAAGCAAGCCAGTCGAATACCCAAATGATAAAAACGCATTTAATCTGGACTACTTCTAAATTTAAAGCTTTCTCGCGAATACATATTTCTCATGCGCGTTAAAAAAAAATCGCTGAGTCGGTGCCACTTCAAAAAGGATCGAGGGTTGACATTTCGCTTGAATGAAATTTGGCGAAAATGTGGATTTGGTCACATCTTCCATCAAGAAGGCTTCTTTGAATCAAGTCGGTTCTTTTTTTTTCAAACTTTAAAAGAACCTTGATGGGAGCATTGAGGCTACACTTGGGAGGTGCTCCCGAAGGACCAGCCGGAACAGGGAAGACTGAGACGTGCAAAGATTTAGCGAAAGCCATGGCGAAAAAATGTGTAGTTTTCAACTGCTCTGAAGGACTGGATTACAAGGCCATGGGGAAATTCATCAAAGTATGTACAACACAATATAAAAACTCCAAAAGTCCCCGAAATTAAGATGCATTTTGGCAATTTAGCACCTATGCATGATCGCTTCCGAATATACAGCTCACGTTCTCGCGAATATGCTTAGTTTTTGGCGGAAATTTTCTGTCATTCATGTCCGGCATCTCAAGCTGCATAAAATGAATGATTCTATTATTGATATTCACCTGTAAGACATATGCGATGCTCCGTTTCTGAGAAAATGGCCATAATTGAACCTTTTTGAAAGTGTTGTTTTTAAGGGTTTGGCACAATCTGGAGCCTGGGCCTGTTTTGACGAATTCAACCGGATTGAATTGGAGGTGTTGAGTGTTGTAGCTCAGCAAGTGCATTGTTTGCAAACAGCTATTGCCCAAGGAGCCCCAACGCTTCATTTTGAAGGATCTACTCTTCGGCTGGATCCTACTTGTTGTATTTTCATTACTATGAACCCTGGGTAAGTACATATGTTTATATAGATCATAAACTTTTGTCGACGAAAAATCTTGGATTTAAAATGCCCTATGATTTAGAAAGCCCTTTTATACTGCGGAATTGATTCCCCTTTTGGTGTAATCCATGGAGAAATTTGAAAAAATCTCCACGAAACTTTTTCAATTGAGTGAAAATTTATTTTAGGTATGCTGGAAGACAACAACTTCCGGACAATTTGAAGGTTCTTTTCAGAACTGTTGCCATGATGGTTCCCGATTACGCTTTGATTGCAGAAAATTCGCTGTATTCTTACGGCTTTGTTCAAGCGAGAGAGTGAGTTCAACTTATTTTGTTTCTTTTTCTAACTGACGTCGTTGTTGATGAATGAAGTCATGGGATGAAGTATAATACATGTACCCGAAGAATTTTAAGTGAACTTGAGCATTTACATTTTTGAATTATTATCCATCATGACCGACTGACATGGACGATCATTGAATTTTATGTTAAATCGGAAAATTGAATTGAAGAGGACAAACCATCTGTGTTTTTATGCATGAAATCCGTACCGTGTATCGGAAGTTTTTAGATCTATGCATTTTAAAATGGTTCGAACATACTGTATCACTAATTCTTATTTGACCAATAAAAGTATGAAATGAAAATTATTTGGAGGGAATTATTAATTGTACGTCTTGAATTTAACTTCAGCTCTCATGTATTATTTTTGAAATATTTTTATATGCAGGGCTGTATCTTTTAGCTTGAAAATGACTGGATTGTTCCGACGTAGTCCGCTCAGTCAAATATCATTGGTTTGATATAGATCGTCTCTGCTTTGAAAAATATTATGACTTCTTGATTTAGAATATATCCCAAATAACAATTTTGAACCAATTTTTAGAACGAATATTCGGAAACTGCAGGAAAGATGAATGGATGATACACTGAATCTATAGGCTTACATGAAAGTTCGATTCGACTGCCTCGAAGGATCCAGTTTAAAAAAAGTGGCATTTTGAACATCTTGCTGAAATATATCGTGGAGAACATTTTGTTTAAACATCGATTTCTCAAAAACGAAGAGTGTGGGAAATCTGAATCTGGTTTCAATGCAGCAGTACTGTGTATATGATATTTAAAAATAGGAGAGAGATTGAAATGAAACAATCCTGTGAGTCTAGAATCAGTGTTCAGACGACTGTATATCATTCTGAGCGTACGAATAATTCTTTGTTTTTCCGAAAGTGGTCAACATTTTTCTTTCTCAGTGTATAATTTTAAGCGATTGTTTTTTTCTTCTTCTATAAATCAAACTGTCAGACTCGCAGGAAAAATAGTGGACGTCTACCGTTTGTGCTCCGAGCAACTGTCTTCGCAACACCACTACGACTACGGGATGCGAGCCATGAAGGCCGTCCTCACAGCAGCGCGGAACCTGCGACTCAAGCAACCCGACCAGGAAGAAGCCCGTC
>CAJPEX010007039.1:0-10900 GCA_905338405.1 Notodromas monacha | reverse complement strand
AATGCTTCTTAAAAAAACTCTCTTCATAATGTTGATATAATATCGACGTTTCTCAAAACTGATTTGAAGACTCAAAAAGGGAACCTATATGAATGTGGAGAAAACAATGTGGAGAAAAGGTAAATATTAAAAATGCTTCTTAAAAAAAAACTCTTTTTATAAGGTCGATATAATATCAATAGCAAGATGTCATTGTATTTGTAAAATTAAATTCTAGATTCCATCATTAACACCTCCTCTGTATTCATTTCGAAAAACTGCATCAAATTTTATAATGAAATCACATCCTTCATTTTTTTCCCCTCTGAAACATACGTCGAAAAAAAAAAAACACGAACAAAAACAGGATTCCATGATTCTCCTGGATCTTCTGGGCACGGATATCGGGTTCGATTGCGTGTCATCCCGACGCTCAGCATGGGTTCCCTTTTCTGGTCAAGTTGCGGGAATTAATAATCGCAAGGACGGGCGTCAATTCTGGACATCACTGTTCGGCCTTCCCAAGATCAGTTCTTACATGCAATCGACGCAAAACATTTACGATAAATTTTTGGCGATTCAAGATCACCTTCGGAACAAGCGACTTCTGGTGGCCCACGATGGTAAAGGGAAGTACTGCAAGTACTTCCGGTCCGAAACGGCTTATGGGACCAACATTGCAGACGACCATGTGCCGTTCATGAACAAAGGTGGGAAATGTGAACAACTCGGATCGTGGAAAAAAAAAATTCAGCTTTCCATATACCAAAGGCAATTATTTTCTACAGCATTTACAGTACTTTAGTACAGGTGGTGCCTCGCAATTCGAGGGTCAAATTTGCAGAGGGAGGTTGACTTGCAATTCGACCGTTGCCCCG
This sequence comes from Notodromas monacha, assembly GCA_905338405.1. Lineage (NCBI taxonomy): Eukaryota > Metazoa > Arthropoda > Ostracoda > Podocopida > Cyprididae > Notodromas > Notodromas monacha. The sequence continues at coordinate 10,043 of CAJPEX010007039.1, read as the reverse complement.
CAATTTGATCGGCAGTTTTTTTGTAATCTGTAATGCGTTTTTTAAATGTGTAATGTGTTTTTTAACTTTTTTATGGTTTTTAATGCAGTTTTTTAAATGTGCGTTTTGTACTTATATTTTTGAATTTCATGGAGTTGAGTTTCTCGAGACACTCCATGAAATTCAAAAATTAAGTACAAAACGCAAAAAAAAGTGGCCAAAGCACTTTTTCTAGGGTCGAATTGCGAGTTACCACCTGTGCCAAAAACCCTCGTATGAGACAAGTACAGTATCTTCATATTTGAGCATCGAAATAAGGTTAAAAAGGCATCCACGGTAAGACGAGCATAAATCCCAGCTTCCTGTGAAAAATTTAAGAACTGGAACAGCAAAAATTAGCAACTTATACTCGAATGAAAGAAGAATTTAATTCACTTTACAAAGTTTACATGCATAATTCACAGGTTACCGAATGTGATTCAAGGATAATGCTGAAACGAATTTTTAAAACTTCGAAGGAAAAGTTTGTGTATACTGAAGTAAATATGTACCGTATACAACGTCGCATTTTCGTACGTTACAGGCCACGTTTATGATTTTTGCATTTTTTAGCTGCAAAAAAAAAAAAAAAGTCGACCCAATCATACAAAAAATTTTTGGGGAAATGTGCGGTGAAAATGAATTCCAAAATTGTTAATAAATTATTACGAATCTTTTTTTAATGTTCGTTAATTCGATTATACTGTACTGCCAATTTAAAAAAAAAGAGATTCTCTTCCCAAAAATTGAGCAAATCTCCTACCTTTCTTTTTTTGAAATTGGAAGAATACCTCCAGCGTAAATGTGAACCCTTTCTTCTTCGCCAAACTGAAATTCGCCAAACTTCAGTACAGTTCAGTATATTTATTGCCAGAAGTAAATCACAAATTACCCACTTTCGTTACAGGGGTGAAGATATTGCACGCCATCGTTTCGCCTTTCCCTTCAATTTGGCACACGGACTTGGACCGAGACATTTCCCTCCACTGGCCAACCATACAAAACCTCAACATGATTTTCCGAATCGGAGTCGCCGATTACCTCGGACTTTGAATAACTTAAATCGAGGATAAATTTCCGGAAGTTTGGGACGACCCAAAAAAAAAAATTGCGATGACAAAAAAAAACAGAATCATAAAATCTGTCCCGATTCGACTTTCATTGCTTCTCGGTCCGAAATAAAGCGCAATAAAACAGCACGATTATGATACAATACTGATACGAAAATAATATCACTTCCAAAATTGATAAGTTGTGACACCTCATTTTGCTCTTTTAAGTTCTGAAAAATTATTCTGCAAAATTATGAGGAACATACCATCTGAAAAGGGGCTGATGCATGTGAATTCGTACACTCCATTCTGACTTTTTCACGTGATTTTCTTCGACTTCTTTTGCATAATTTAAAATAATCATTCGACAAATTTCTCGGTTTTCACTCCAAGTGAGAATCCTAGTGCTGAAAAATCACCAAATTACTACGGCTTCATCCCAATTTTAATATTTCAAATGTTTCCATTCCACACAGTTTAGTTTAATTTCTTCTACTTCTTCGACGGTTTTTGCTAGCAACAACAAGAAATTAATGACACCTACGGATGATGGTTTTGTAGCACAGAAAAACTGGTCATATGATTGATGAAAGATTCAGTGCAAAGCAAATGATTCCAGGATTAAAAAAATTGGATACATGTATGAATAATAATAATAATTATTATTCATGATGTATGAATAATAACTTACCTGGGTCATCTGCCAAGGTCAGGTCATTTTTCCAAGAAATGAAAGATCTCGATCCCCAGAACATCACCCTATTTTCCTTTTTTCGCTTCAACAGACCTTAAATCACGATATATATATATTTTTTATTCGTTTCGTCTATTGCCTTCATTAACCTCAATCGTCGCCTACTTTTACCCGTACTATATATAGTTATACACGGTATCCCCATTTCTCTTTTCTCCTCGTGAAGTAAATTCTTCGAATGTTCTCGATAAATTATCCGAAAGACTCGGATTGATGTCTGATATAGAAACTAAGAAAATACCGTGGAACCTTGCAAAGGGTCATGCATCATAGCCGTGAATCGACAAGATGGCATCATTGCAATTAGGCAGCGAAAATCGCCCAGTTCAGCGAGATGAACTTGGAGGAGATGCTGGTGACAGATTCAGCAATTCCGAGGATGACCCAAAGTCTCTGAAATCACCTCAAGAAAATGCCCAACAGGTTCAAGAGAAAAAAAATACGATTACGGAAAGCGTGTCATCTTCAGGTACTGTACTTTAAATACGTCCCTGTCTTCGCAAATTGTAGCATATTTTTAAAAAGCTTTACGAAAGATTGAAAAAAAATCCAGGAAATTTGATAATCAATTCAGGATGATGTGATCTCACGTTCAATTTCCGGCCACGTCCGGAAGTACAGTATAACGTCTTTAAAAAAAAGTCGGGTTCTCACAAGAATGGATTTAAGTAAAGTTTTAAGCAGTGCTTCCGTCACAATTATACAGTGATAAGCAAAATCAGGAATTCGAGACACGCCGGGAAATAAAACCTTCCTTAAAATTTCTGACTATTTTGTGTGAAATTTCAAGGTCGATGATGATCGAAAAAAAAATTCGTAACGCATCTCCAACAACTTCAAACATTTGTAACATCCCAACAAAGCTTCTTCTCCTTCTTTTAAACGTAAGTAACAGCTAAAATTATAAATGTATACTCATATCGGAAGATTATTTAATTCGCTTCACTTTTACAATTTACCTGTAATGTGATTCAAGCATAATGCGCACAATAATTCGGAGAATTCCCAATAAAATTTATTAAGTTACTTACCAGGTTGAGAATTGATTTCTCAAAAGGTCAAAAAAATTACGGGATCATAACACGAGCCTTTTAGAAATGTTAACTTCAATTGGAAGCATTTCAAATTTTTTAAAGACGTTCTTCGCCGGTTCGATCGTATTTTCAAATAACCTCTCTTACTTCTCGAGAATCGAAGAATCCCACCAGTGTCAATTTGGGCTCATTTTTTTCCTTCACTGAACTTGAAATTTCTTTTTTTTTTCTCTTTGAAAGTTCCGATACATCAGATAATGAAATCAGAACTTCGGCAATTGACGCTTTCAGATTGCGCAGTGCTCGAGCAAGAATCTGGTTATTTCATCCCCAACGTGCAGAAACCCATTCGAAATCCCCGTTCCCGGCAGCTTAAAACCCCCGAAAAGGATGCCCAACCTTACCCAGGAGGAACCCCGAAACCCGACCCCGGGGTTTCAATCCCGGAAATCATCACCAAGCTGATGCCTCAAGCCCGGAAAACCTTTCACGGGAAACAAGCCACGACCATGGAAGTCAGCTTCACAGACTCGGAACCCGTGCTGGACAAGTCTTCCAAAATGTGTTCCCAGCCGGGGGATTTATCCAGGAAACCCAGAACGGGCGAAGAATTGGACAGCGATGAAATTCTAACGTCGTCGGCATCATCGACAGAAGATGATGATGATGATGACGATCGGAAGACGAAGAATAAAAAGGGCCTTCAACACGACCGAAAGCGGAAGAGCGAAAGACGAGGACAACATTTCACCGAGCTGTGTTCGTTTCTGGTCAAGAGCCAGAAATTTCAGAATGCTGAGGCAGAATCTGCACAACAGCTTGACGACAATGCTGTAATTATTGAGCAGATTTCAGGTGATGATTATGCAGCAGCGAAAAGCACAGATATTATTTTCCCGTTTCTGCAAGGAAAACCGATGGTAATACAATAAATAAATAAATAAATAAATTTTGAAATAAATTTGTCAGATAAAAATATTTTGAAATAAAATTTTCAGATGAATAAATTTTTATATACATTTTTCAGATAAATAAATTTTGAAATACATTTTTCAGCCAAAAATAATATTCTCATCTATGAATGTTCCACTGAGATTCGTTTCTTCTTGGTCAAGCAACAGAAATTTCAGATTGCTCGGGCGGAATCAATCTGCACAACAGCTTGACAACGCTGTAATTATTCAGAAGATTTCAGGTGGCTTTAATTGCGGAAAGCACGCCACTGTTTCCCTTTTCTGCAGAAAAATCCTCATGAAAAAAGTCTCTAACAAAATAATACTCTCACATCTCATCATTTCATGAGCTTTGTTCCTTCCTGGACAAGAGCCAAAAATTTCAGAATGTTCTACCATTCAAAGTCTGCATAACAGCTTGAAAATGTGCTTATCGAGCAGATTTCAGGGGAGTTCAGTTACAAATACAAAAACCTTGTGAAGAAAAAATATGCGTTGTTCTTCATTTTCGGAGGAAGATATCCTAATTTCAAAAAAATATGACCAAAATATAATTTTTTCCATTTGGATCGGTGTGATCCCCTCTCCTTCGCATTCAAAAATATTCGAATACAAATGGCAAAAAATTACGAAATACCCAAGGAAAAATATACAGAAATTAGGGAAAGACAGACACTGTTTAAAACCAAACAATTTTCGCCCAGGTCTTATTTTAATCGCCACAGAAAATTTCCCGACTCATCCAACAATTTTAAAATTTTTTGAGAGATGAACGAAAATGTATTTCCCTCGATGTTTCGATTTATTTATTTTTCTATTTCCCAGGGACAGAAATGTCCAGTCAACCCCCGGTTGGAGACGGCGAAGAAACCCGGATAATATTTTCGATCAGAGACAATAATGTGTCCACGGAGTCGATCCTGTGTCCGGTTGACGCCGAGGCATTATTGCCTCGAAATTACGAAGACGAGATGAAATTCAAAAGCCTGGTGAATGTCGTGGAAATCGCTCACGGAGAAAAGCATCACAGACGAGCCATGAGTGCAAAAAATCGAAAGCACGGGTTTGCTGGAAATATTCGAAAGGATCTCGTGAATGCCGAAAATATGCTTTTGTGTTCGACCAGCAACGACGCGAGTCAGGTCCTCGTGTCGGACACTTTCGGGGTATGTGAAAACCTACCTACGGTATTTTAAAAAATATATAAAATCGTACCCCAATTGTTTTTCTCCTTGCCCAGAAACATATTTTGATTTTGAAAGAAATTCTGACCCTTCTTGACAAATTATAGAACGAATCATTCGCTAATTTTCTTCTCCCGATTTGCCATTTTTTGAAATATTCAACAAAATCGTGCATTCGTTTCTCCCTCTTCCCAAAAAATAAAAATTCCGATTCCGAAAGAAAATCTGACCCTTTTTCACTAATGATCGAACGGATTATTCGCCAATTCTTCTTCCGATTTTACATTTGATATTTAGAACAAAAAATATTTTAATTTTTTTTATATTTAAAACAAAATCTCGCCTTTGTTTCCCCTTTTCCCACAAACTGAAATTCTGATTACGAAAAAGAAGAAAATCTGCTTGACATCTGATTGAACAAATGCTTCGCAAATTATTCTCCTGATTCGTCCATTTCTACCCACTTTTCCAAAAAATGAAATTCTGATACCGTTGGATCGTTCTTGACATCTAGTAAGAGATAAGGATTTGCAAAATTCTTCTCCCCGAATACGCATTTTCCCTTCAAACATTGAACCACACAAATTCTGCCTGAACATCAACTACCGTGTCCGTGAAATTTGCTAAGACTACCGAATATTTTCCTGAAGTCACGTCGCAATCAAACAATTTAAACTGTGTAGTTTGATCACATGCGCCTGAAATTACAGAATCAGATTCAAGAAAAAATGGGGATCGAAAAAATTGCTGAAGAGAAATTTTTCGCAAACTTTTCCATCTTCAATTTAATTTAACTTGTATTTATTTCCGTATAGCAAAGTCTGCAACTTCCAAAGACAAAGTACCCTGATGAAAGTTTAAAAAATGGAGATCGTGATTCAGTATAGAGTTCAGATGATTTTCACTCCACACACTCCATCATCAAAATACGAAAAATAACTGAATCCCAATCACTTTTGATATGTATTTTTTGAATGCAGTTGAACCTCTCCAAGCCGAATTTAAAGGGACCAGCAAAACACATTTTGACTTAGGGATGTTTGGAGTTTTAGATTTTTTAACTGTGAAACCAAGCACTTTTGTTGCGGGAAACAGAATTGCACTAAATTGTAAATGGTGAAATTCTGGGCCTTAAATTGCTTCTAATATGAGTTGAAAGGATGCTGAATTTTGAGGCAGGGGTTTATTGGTCCAATTGAGTCTTTCAGATCCTTTCAAAACGCATAAAAGTCCCTTTTTTTCTTTTTGTTCTTCCTCCAAAAAAGGATAGGCCTGAGCAAATATGACTTATGAAGGTTCTAGACTCTAGAGGATAAGCCAATGAGTTGGGGAGGTTTTTAATGCATTGCGTCTATTAGGAATTAAGCAAAACTGACTTTTAATACAATAAATCTCAAGGATTTGGTAGGGTTTTATACCCTATTTCAACTTTGGTATATTTCAAGTTAAACAGAATCAGACATTTAAAAATTTTGCAGGATCTTTCAAACAGCACGAATGCAATTCACATTCAGAATTGACAAAAATATGAGAGAGAAGGCATCAGGAAAAGCATCCTTCAAGGATACTGGGAGTTGGCCAGAGATGGCGGGTGTAGTCCAGAAGTCCCCCCCCCCCCTGCCTAAAGCCCCCCTAGGTCAAAAGCCCCCCCTAGGTTCAAAAATTGGGGATTATAGGTATCTGGTAACTCTTGATGGTGAGCTGCACCTTTCACCAGCAGGCCCAGCACAAGGCCAAGTACCAATATGTTAGTAAGTTGAGTATATAAAGGGATTCATCACCTGCAGTGGTCATCAGTGATTCTTTGAATATAATGTCAAAGCATCATCACTTGCTGACTTCTGCAAAATCTACTCTAATGAAACCAAATAGCCCTTCTCAGGGCCAACAAGCACTTCTATGAAACTTGCATCCAATTATAAAAAAGTGGTGGGGGGGATTTTGGCAGGGGGGCTTTTGACCTAGGGGGGCTTTAGGCAGGGGGGGCTTTCCGGGGGGGGGCTTTAGGCAGGGGGGCTTTTGGTTGGGTACCGAGATGGCCACAAAGGTATAAAAACAGAGTTTCAGTGAAACCAGCCTCAGAGGTAAGTTTGCACCACCTGAGGAATTCCAGGGAGCACAGGGATTTTCCCCAAATTCCAGGAATTCCAAAAGGGTGGTGAATACTATAGTTTGTACCTTGACAAACTCGTCTTCCCTCGAACCCATCCCAAAAATTCGCGACAAGTGTACAAGAGAATTCAGACAGGGACTTGAAAAAAAAAAACTTGACTTTAGTGAGGTATTCGACTTATCCAAGGTTCACCTGCAATTTCAGGATCAACCCGGGAAAAACTTGGATCCAACATCCATTAATTGTAAAGTCAATTCTGTGAGGAAGGACAAGGCCAATAAGAGCGAGACGAACAAGACGCGCAGTAAATCAATCAGCTCTTACAAAACACGATCAGAAATTGCCGACACACTGGACGCAGTCTTGGGACGAAATGCAATTCTAGAGAAGGAAAATTACCGCCTGAGGAAATCACACGCCTGCAGGGACGTCAAGGCCCTACTCGAGAAACTCGACCAGGTCTCTAAAAACATCAATGTGAGTTTCGAAATTCTAAAATACATGTATTGATCAACATCAGCGAGAAAAATTATGAATTTCGATAACACGTCCAATTCACCCCCGAGGACGCCTTGGTTTTTTTTCTTGCCTCGAATTGGGAGGGAAAATACCGATTTTTTATTCTAATTTATTTGTTTTTTCATTAATTTAAATAAACATTTATTTTTCAACAATGAAGGCTCTACTTCACTCTCAGCTACATAAACAACGGTTTCCGATACCCTATCGATGGTCTGAGAAACATTGATCTCACCTCGATTTGTGCAAAAACATTTCTAGACAAAAACAAAGGATTCCTGGGATTTTAAAAGATTTTTAAATCAACGAAAAAATTCCTTCACCCTTTTATAACACACCACTTGAATCACAGCTTCCCGGACAAAACGATAGATAATTTTTTTTTATTCCGCAAACGCAACTCCTTTCTTGTTTTGGGACATTAAATACAAATTTAAAAAACGAGCAACTTTATATTGGTCGGCAATTTTCATGTCACGATTGAAAAAAGCAATTTATATCGGAATAGTATTTTAAAGTGTTTCGCGATAATGAAAAAAATAACAAACGCAGGATTGTCTTCATTTTTTTCATTATCGCGAAACACTTTACAATACTATTCCGATATAAATTGCTTTTTTCAATCGTGACATGAAAATTGCCGACCAATATAAAGTTGCTCGTTTTTTAAATTTGTATTTAATGTCCCGAAACAAGAAAGGAGTTGCGTTTGCGGAATAAAAAAAAATTTTTGGCTGTAAGCCATACATTTCTGCTCAAAGGTAAGTTTGCGACTTGAATTTTGTTTTGCATGAACTACCAATTTATGGGACATTTTTTCCCCATCAGCCTCTCAATAAATGAGGAACGATGAGTGAAGTATTGGGCGTCATAATTGGAAGACTTCCTTCAGATAAGTTTATCGTAATCATCGCGTTATTACAAAAGGCTTCATAATATAATTACGATATGCTGTATGATATGAATAATGACTCTTTCCGGACACCCGAAAAGTCTCAACTAAAGAACGCGAAGATATACGCAGAATCATCATCTAAATTCCTTTTGTTTTTTTCCAGAAATTTCAGATAATTAAATAAATTTTCGACATGAAAAAAAAAACGCTCGTGGAACATACAGAAAATAAAAAAAGTTCGAAGCAATTGAGAAAAAATAATTCATCGAATTTTAAGATTATTTTGGGAGCCACAATTCAAATGAAAAGCTTGTACAGTATTTTGTAAAAGACGACCATTTTTATTGCAGTCCACTGTCCGAAATCACGCGAGAAACATTTTGCACAGGAGTAGGCAGAATGGCCCTTATCCGGGGTAAAACTGATCACTGTATTATTTATTTCCGAATGCAAATCAGACATTACAAGCAGACAATGAGCCAAGTCAAGTCCGGGATCTACGCAGACTTCGTCGCACCGGAATCACCGTTGTCTCCAACAACATCAACACAAACAACAACAACAACAACAACACACAGCATCCACCCTCATCATCATCAACATCTTCCGCCAATCCGATCGAAAAGGTCTCCGAAACGAAACTCCTTCAAGCCGAGCGACAGAAAATCCTCACCAATACGCTGACGACCGTCAACGACATCGTCGACAACGTCACTGTGCTCGTGGAAAACTTGAAATCGTCTCCGGGTCTATGGTTGGATTTGAGCGAAGCCCGTGCAGAACGAGATTCTGCGAGAAAGGCTTTGATGGCGAGCGAAGAAAAGAACCGGGTTTTGGAGCAGAGAGTTGAGAAGATGAAGGCGGCCATTGTGTGTTTTGCTTGTGACGACCTGTCTTCGAATCTCGGTACCGTCAGTAGGTTTATTTTTCGTTTGTTTTTCAACTGGAAATTTACACTGTGTGAAAAATTTTGCTTTGCCAAGAAAGAATTACCTCTTTCAGAAATACATGGTTCAATCTAATTTTTGCAGAAACTTCGGAATTTCATCCGTCTTCTGATTTTCCACAAACTGTCATTTGGAATTTTTTTTTTTTGCAGAGGACAGCGCAGAAATTTCTAAGCACTTTTCGTTTCGATTTTTTTCTTCGAGATGTATTTTTTCATTGTAAAGAAAAAATGAATATAGTTTTGTACCCCGAAATCGGACTAAAATTGAAAACATTATTTTTTCTGGAATGAATAATTTGTATTTTTTCGATTTAATAAGACTCGACCTAGAAAATGGAATTTTATGTAGTGTCGATGCGTAAACTGCGGTACAGAACCTTAGGTAAAATTAATTTTTACTGTATTAGACTAATGAATTTATTTTCAAAAAATCAAAACGTATTTTTTTCGAAAAGTACAGTATTTCACACAAATCACCTAGTAATTCAGAGATACAGTACGTCAATTTGGTGCTATACGGGGTGCAAAAGAAAACGAAAACAGATTTTCGAACAACAAAAATGACTTCAAGA
>CAJPEX010007038.1:0-10904 GCA_905338405.1 Notodromas monacha | reverse complement strand
GTTATATCTCATTTTCCGCCCTTCCATCACTTTCGTATCCGTTTTTTTTTTTTTTTTTTTCCCAGAGATGGAATTCAGAATTAAAAAATAATAATACAGTATTAAAAAGGGTTTGTATGCTTGAGAAATGCTAGGGATGTAAAAATTGTTAGCAATTTTGACACATTCGCCCTTACAAATCTTTGCAGGAATTGTTTTAAAAAACTTGGAGTCAAGAAAGTGTGCTAGTATTTACCTGTTATTCAGAACATATGTTTTTTTATTATTAACAATTACATTTCTTTTTGAAGATCACAGTTTTTAAACCCTGAAAAAAATCTTAGAAGGCCACAAAAGGAAGATGTTGAATATATGCAGGTCTGCATGATTTGAAGAAAATCTTCCAATCAGTGAATAATTTTCAAAATCTCATTATAACAAATTATTTGCTACAACAAACTTTTTCTGAAGTCCCCACAAGTTTGTTGTAACGAGATTTTACTGTAATGGCATAAAAAAAATTTGAAGCTGATGTTTGCGTAAAAAGATTACCCGACTATAGTCATAAAAAACTAAAACGTTTACCATACCGTATTTTTCATAACTTCTGAAAAGCTTCATCAATGCCCAAAATGAGTTGATTTTATGAATGAACAGAAAGCTTCATTTCCCGCTTTTCAGCATTCACAAGGTTCAATCAACATTCCCATATCCAAACCCCCTCCACACCCAACCCAAATCCATTCAAACGCATTCAATCACTTCAGAATGGGAAACAGAGAAATAAGCTGTATGTGGATACCAGAATGAAAGAAAATACATTCCACAATGTACAATTGCACAACTGATGTGTATGCGTACACCCCCTTCTTTCCCTGACATTGAAAACAAAATATCAGTAACGAGAATTGCAGCAAAAGGCAGAATTATAGAAATTGCAGCAGTTATACCAATTGCAGAGATAAAAATGAGCTTATCTCGCTGATTTCCCCATTTACCGAAAACAAACTGATGTTAATTTATATTAAGTACTTTGGGAAATGACGGGGAGAGATAATGTTCTCGTTTGATAAAACTATTGAAACATGCCTGTTTCTTGAATGGAGTATAGAATGAAAATCGACCCGAACAAGAATTAATCCAGGCGGGAACTTCAAGAAAGAAGATCGATGAATTTTAATGAGGTCAAGATAAATTTCATTCACAGTCCAGCTGCGTCCAACAACTCATTTTTTAAAGATTGCTAGTTTTTTTGCTGTAGTCAATTCAATCACAATCTCAATTAAAAATTGAAATTTGAATATGAAAAATTCAAGACTACTGCTTTCAGTCACTCATTCGTTGCAATTTCGGGGCGAAGTCATGCTTGCCAGCGGTTGATGCCCACGCATTTCATTTCCAATTTTTCTTCCACTTCCACTTGAAGTGGGCAAACAAGAAATTCCTGCAATTTCGGACTAAATCGAGATTGAAAAAAAAAACATCAGCAGGCATTCCTGGAGGAACGCGGGACTAGACAATCGGGTCAAGTCGGAAATTTGCGATCGGTTTGTTGAAAATAAATTACCTGGCACACCTCTAAAATTCACGTTCGCACAAATTTCAGTTTCAGAATTTGTGGTTCATGCATAGTCCATTTTCATAGACCAAAACATTTACCCTTGAAACAAACAGGTAATTGAAATTACCGAGGATTTAAAAATCAAGACGAAAAGCGATTGTCATTCTGTATAACATAACGTTTTTCATAAGCAATCTGCATTTTTCGATAAATCTTTTCCATGATTCTCAAGCCTTTGAAAGAGGATCATAAAAAAAAACACCCTTTCTCACCGAACATTCCATCGAAACAGAACATTCGATAGTGGTTGTTCGAAAACTGAAATAACTTGAATGTCCTCTTATCCTAATTTAAAAGTCGACAAAAACACGCCGATTTGCTCAAAATGGAACCAGACGAATCCTTAGATTTGTCACTCATCTCAAGTTTCGAAGACGAAAAGTAGTCATCAATATTTTACAATATTTACAAGTACAGTACATTGATTTATTCTCGTTCCGATTTCAGAATAATTCTCTGCACTAAATGCGATGAAAGGTTTCAACAGCATCAAGGTAAACCTGCCTCAAAATCTGAAAAATCACAGCCCAGCCATTCGACTGAAGCTAGAAAGTTTCCGACAACTTTTGAAAAATCTGGAAGGTGAAAAAATGGTTCCGGACTCGACTTCCCGGATTTGTAAAACGCCCCCGAATTCCCCCCTTTGTTCGACCGGTTTTCCATTCGAACCTCCCACGCAAAACATTAGTCAAGTTTCGTCTTCTCTTTTTCAAGGATGATTAAGTCAGGTGGCTAAAACTTAATTCCTGCAGTGGTCTGGAAAATGCCGCGGAATCCGGCGCGAAATCGCCAAATTCTTCACGCTTCCCACGAACTCAGCAGGAGGCGAATCTCGGAACAACTTAATCAAGCCCTTGTTCATCAATCGGAAATTTCTCAATAAAATCACTACTTTTTGAAGTTTTAGTCAGCGAATTGCTATTGATTTACAATTTTACATAATGGCCCTGTGCAAAAAACTAACGAGAAAGAGTAATTGTTGAAAATATCTAAAAGAAGGCGCAACGATTTTTTTTTACATTTTCAGGAAGAATTGCTGAGCATGCAAATTTGAAGAGGAATATCTTTTGAATAACTTGAATCACCTCCTTTGAAAATATGTCAAGTTGAAATTACTGTACTGTAGATATAATTACCCAACGGTGAAATGCAATTTCAATAGCCAACTATATAGGCATAAAAATCAAGTTGAAAACCCGTGAAATTTTGATAAATATTCAAGATTTTTTCCCCGTAAATTTCATTAGTATTTCGCTCGCCTTGGAGTCTTGTCAGATATTTAATTATTTTCTGAGCAGTGTTCATAATTTAACTCATTGGACACTAAAATGTTTCAAAGACATAGAATTGATGATTTATCCATCACAACGATTAAATACACATCGCACAAAAATTCAACATTTTTATGAATTCGCAGGACGTAAAAGTGCCATCAATTACTGCTATTTTCAAATAATTTTGTGAAAACTTTCCTCATCCCCCTTGTGATTTATTACGTCAAAAATGTTCGAGCGTTTTTTTTTGCAAGAAATATTCGACAGTCCCACTTTAAATACAAAACCAGACCGGACTGAAATTTAGTCTTCAAAGAAAATTCGAATCTTTACAAAAGGCATTTTATTATCGGCTATTTTCCACTGGCTGACTTAAACTCAACCTGAAAATTCGAAGAACGTAACAAAATACCTGCACTATGCGGAATTTTGTTCAATGGATTAAAATATTTATATAACTGGTTTCATTCGGGCCAAGACTGAAGAACCCCATCAGAGATTCTCCGATACCCTTTTCCCCACGCAGAACCCATTCCTGATCCCGAGATACTGTACCATAGGAAAATATACAGCTGCATGATATCCCCGCGTTTTCGCTTTCAAAAATAATTCACAACAAGCCGGAACATTTTCTTCTTCTTGTCCAGGGTTCAAAGAGCACTTTAACGATCCCCAAGCATAATTTAAAGCCGCGATAAAAGGCATTCGTTTAACCTCCCGTAACGCGTATATGATGCGATCAACGTTGAGCAATGGGCTTAAGGTCTCCGCGTCTCAACTGGGCGAGGCGCGAAGATGAGCCAGTGAAGATGAAGAAATTCGTGGCTTGTTCTTGGCCTTTTTCTTCTTTATTCTTTTGGAAAAGAAAAAAAAATTAGGTGTGGTCTTTTTTACTCGGCATCACGCAGTTTCCCGAATGCTCAATCACGACCAGCTGTTGACGCTTTTCGAGGAGACCAGAAAAATTTTTGAAGAATGATGCATCAACTTTGTGAAGAAAACATTCATGCGAGGAGAGTAACTTTTCTTCCTAGACCCACGAAAAAAACACCAAAATTTCAAGGACAAGTGAAAATGAATATTTTGGAAATTTTCGTCAATAGGATTCGGAAAAGTGAGAGAAAAAAAGAGGAAAATCCGGGTATCAAAAGATGTGACACAATTCTGCATATACAGGTTTAAAAAAAAAAAAAAGAGTATGCGTCCCAAAAATGGTTCGCAGAAATCAGAAGAAAAATGACACACAGCACACACGATGTTGCAAGATTTTAAAAAACATTTTTTTAAAAATCCCAACTTATAAAATTAAGATGCGACCTTCAAAAGGTGAATATTTTTATCTAATGTGATTCGTCTCAATCATATTTGTAATTTGAGGGGAGCATCCGAGTTTAATACGCATGTGACTCTTTCCAATAATCCTTATCAATTACATGAAATTAAAAGAAAGAGGGGGAAAAGAGAGAAACATACATCAATCACTGTAAAATTTTAAAATACGGTAAATCGAAGATCAGAACAATAAAGTTCGCGAAAAAAGTTTTGAGTGCGAAAAAGGAAGGGGAGAATTTTCCCGTTTTTTTTTTTTAGGAGGAACCCCGAAATTATCCATTCATTAATGCTATATTTCAATCTAACAGATCATAGGGGAATTTAAAATGTCAGAAACAGGCAGAAAGCATAAATTATCCAGAAGTTCGACTAAATAATTACTCAGCGCACCACCGATTCAATAGCCCTGCTCTAGATACTGTATGACTACAGTGTCCAGTTATTGCAAAAATTAAGCACAAAGTGCTGAATAATTTGAATCATCGTCAAACTCACAGTGGTTTTCTTGGCAGGCGTGGAAGTGACGATCGCTGGAGGCGGCTTTGCGGCGTCACCGCCGTTGGCCTGACGATCGCCGCCTCGAGAGCTAATCAAGGGTGACGTGGAAGTGTCGGCGTCGTCCCCGTGCACAGTCGACGTCGTCGACGTGTTCAGGGGCAACGTTTCGTCGGCATCGTCGCCATTCATGCCTGTCGGTGGCGCCTCGACGTCTCCGGCGCTCTTTTTCGGCGATTCCTGATTTCAAAACCGAAGAGAATTAAAAAAATTAATAAATTAAAAATTGAAATGGTTAAGTACAGGTTTCCCCGGTTTAAAGACGTATAAATTGAAATTCAATGATATTTTGCCCACTTCGAAGCAAAATAATATTTTCAAACTTGACGATCAAAGTATTTTCGAAGTCATTTCTATCGCGTGATAACGCATCACATTAATGAAGAAAACGGCGTTAAATTTCTTTTTCGACAGGAATCACATTTTTGGAACTCAAAAGTCCAGTTCATGAACCGTGAATTAATTCAATAAAATCAATCATAAATCTCGTTTCACATTTTTCTTTCCAGTCTCGTGGTTTAGATAGAAGTGCAGTCTTACAATCAAGAAGTTGAATAATGGTACAGTGAACCTTCATAAGTCGAATACCTCCCCAAGTCAATTTTTTTTTTTAAAAGCCCCGCCTGAATTTCCTTAGAACAATGTACAGTATTAGAAACCTCCCAAAATCGAAGACTTTTCTCTCAAACCTCCCTAAGTCGAATTTTCTGCAACCTTTTGGCTATTACTGTATTTTCTTTTGTTACATGAAAGAGAAAAGCAATAAAACAAGTAAATTATTGAGCTTTGAAAGGATCGAAAATAACTGCCTTAAAGTTCAACATGCTGTAAACTCATTTAAGAAGTAATTTCCAAGGCCCAAAATATCACCAATTACATTTTTCTGCAATTATTTCATGTTTCCCGCAAAAAAATGCTTGTTTTTCCCTAAATTGAAACCTCTCCACGTCGAATTATTTTCCTGGTCCCTTGAAATTTCACCAAGAGAGGTTCAACTAATCATTTTATGTTCAAAGAATAAACTCGGCTCGAAAGATTTCTTCGTCTCGCCATGAAATATACTTCAGCCGTCATTTTTGTTTTGAAATTCAAAAACGGAACGAACTGAACACAGCATGCGTGTCAACACCGTTGCATCAAAGACCGGAAGCAAAGAAACAAAGTGGGAATGTCTTTATACGTGGAATGAGAGTTGTCTTCTTCAATCATACCCAGAATACCGTACGAAACAAGGTCACACCCTCTTTTATAATGTTTTTTCTTCTCATGTGTGAAAGAACACAGCTTCCTTTTTGAAACTACATCCAAGAGTTTCAACGTTTTTCGCATTACTTTCGACATTTCCCCGAAGAATTTTCACTCTTGTTCAGTGCTAGTGATTTTAGGGCAAGTGACCGGAACTTATTCTCAGGTCACATTATCTTTAGGTCACTGCTTCGAAAATAAGGTCTAGGCTTGTTTCAGATTCGGTTAAACCTAAATAATGACTTAAAAATGACGCCATTTTTCCCCCTTTCCCAGGAGTTCGAATTATTTAAACCATCGTCAGATGAGAAAATAAAATTTGACAAAAAAGCTTCCACGGGAATTGTTAGAAACAGTATTTTTGAGTTGCAGATTTTGATTTGAATCTCTTTTTTGTAAGATGTGAAATTAAGTTTTAGACGCTATCAGCCGGGCTGCGGCCAGGGTGCTTGACACCCAAGTGTAAGGTTGATATATTTTTGAGTATTAGATTCGATCGGTTCACACAGCAGTTTTGCAAGAAGTCCTTTGCGTGAGACAACACAGAAGCAACTGATGATTCAATACAGAGGCAAGTCACTATTTAAACGAATTTCTTTCTATGGCATTTTTTGTCCCTGAAAGCATTATCCTTCTAAAAGGATTTCCCCAAGAATTCCAAATCTGGTGGGAACTTAAGGTTGAGCTTGGTCCCATCAGATCCCCGACTTTCTCAAAGTTCTGCCATTTTCCTGGCGCCACTTTAATCCTGCAGTTTTTAACCTATTACTTATTTCAATTCTCAACAGGAATGGCAGGAATTATTCAATGAAATTTCAAAAATGCAAAAAAATCGCTATAAATCTTTCTTGCCGGACTTCAACTCCAGACCGAACGCAAGAACATAATTTCCACAAAACACTGGAATTAAAGATTGAAACATCACTCTTTCTCCAGGTAGAACGAAAGACATGTACACTATAAGAGTACAGTTCGAGAAGATGAAGACCCGTGATTCAGATGCCCTCGGGGCAAGAACAAAAATTGATAACCGTGTTTTCCCCGGGGGGTATAACCAGGGCGTCAAAGAGAGGATTTATCCCAAATGGGAAACATGAAGGGAAGTCAGGCGTCAAGCTCACGTTTTTTTTTTTTTTCAATCTCTGACAATCCCGAGAAATAACCGGGTCAAACCGACTTCGATTTTTTTGTTTCGTTCTACGCTTACATTTTTTATTTCTCTTCATGTCAGGTCAGTAGAAATCTTTAATGTACGGAAGGAATGAAGCCGACATACCTTTGGAAGGCGTGCATGAATTCCACGGAAAGGTGAAAAAAAATTCTGTTACATCGCACAATTTGAAGGAAAAGTTTCAGTCGATTTTTGAACTTGAGGACATTGCTTTGCACTTTCTTAATGAATTTCAAGGAATTTATAGGATAAATGCAGTAGTTTTTAAGGTACGCTCGCGAATACATTTTTCGACATCAACTTCATAATTTAGTAATTCTAACTTCAACAAAAACAGGACTTGAACAATGTCAGGCAGATGTCAATCAAAGTGAAAACTTTACAAAACCAAACCCAGATATTCAGAGCAAAATAAAAAACGCCTCAAAATAATGCAATACCCATTGTATGCTCTAATTTAATTTTGATTTCAATTTACAACAAAAAATTGAGTCGACGTATGCATTACAAAATAAAGAATAAAACCGTAGAATGAAAGACATCAAGCGTAAACAATGAAATAATTAATTTCTATTTAGCTGTCGATTCACACGGTCTTTCAAAATCAATGAAAACACATCATACATACGATTTTTGATCAGGCCAGTTATCGAACTTCCCTTTTTTGGAAGTCTCGTCCGATGAATGAAAAAGTATAAATCTTTTTTGAAATTTTCCATATTTTGAAATCTTGACCCATCCTGACATTTTGGTTTACAGATTTTGAAATGGAGAAAAAATATTTAAAATTTTCCTCATCAGTGACAACAAATGTAGGCTAACGTTTTTCAAATTCAACGAATTTTCAAGTTTCATCGGAAATTCAATTCTAGCGACGATGTATACCAGAATAAAGGCAACAATCTTGTTATAGAGAATATATGTTTTTACTTTTGGCAACTCTCGTGCATCTCAATTCAAAGGTTGCTCAGAATAAATAAAATTCGGCAACAAAGACGTTCCTCAAGACAGGCTGCAATTCGAAAAAATCATAAACCGGATTTAATGAATGGTGCAGAACGCTGCGTAAGACAAACACCAGGAAGGCATGTGAATAACCCTTCTTGAACTCTCAGACATAAAAAATAAAAATAAATAAATGAAAACGATACAAGGAGTGGATTAACGACACGGTTTCGACAATAGTATCCCACACCCTTTAATAAGAGAGGCCGGAAATTTATAACGGGAAAAGTGGCAGAGTTTAAATTACGTGGCACGGCCGAGACGGATTAATGACAATGAGAAAATGCCCTCGGGGGTAAATCTGGACCATTTTTGAGAAGAAATAAAAACACCTGAGGGTGTTTGAGGAAGAACGAATTACAATGAGAACAAGTTCTTTCGAGACACACTTTTTCCGAAATTAGCGGAAGTGAAAAAAAAGAGAAGATTTCTGGTCGTGAAAGGGTCTAGTACTTGCAAAAATAATTTCGACATGCCCTGGAGATTGTAATTGAGCATAAAATGGTGTACTTCGGTGCCCAGCGGGTGAAACGGATACTTAGTTACCAATTTTACACCGAAGATTCATGAGCAACATTTTTAAAAATCAGGAAACGAATACCCGCATTTCCGAAAGGCAAAAATAATTCCTTAATCCTTGAAAAATTTCATGAATTTAGTCAAGAATTTGTTTCCAAAACTAGCAGCAGGGGAGATTGTTTCCATCATCATTAATCTGCTTTCAAAGGATTCCAAATGAACACATATGAAGAAATGAAACATCATTCATCCTATTAAAAAGACTCAAAGTTTAATTTAAGAACAAAAGCAAAAGTCACGGCGCTTCCTTTTTTCTTTAAAAAAAAGCACGATTTTCCACATCTTCGATCCAGAAAAAGGTGTGAGATATTCTCACAAGATATTTAAAATTTGCGTTAGTACATGGAATAATTTTGCATTCATAAAAAATTTTTGCGTCGAAGAAAAACCTCAGTATTCCCTCACAAGGACAAAATCCATCTTCGAATTCGTCTTTTCTCCATTTGAATCATTTTGGTCTTTTAAAAAGTGTGCAGAAAATCAACAGGTATTGTTTTCCTCCGCAAAAAATCAAGTCCAACTGCTTCCTTTGAACAATATGCGTACAAAAAGCAATCCCAGTATTTTCCAAGACCAGAAGAAAAATATGTTCACACTCTTCCCAAAAGAAAACTTCGAAAACTTCTCAGCAATCTCATTTCAGATGACACGACTTCTTCGCTACCCTCGCCTGATTATTCAGAAGACCAAAGTTAGCAGTTCCACGCGAATTTCAATTTTCACAAACCGGCTTTCTTATTTCCAATGTACAGTAAGTAGTGGGAGAAAAGAAATTTGCATCCGAGTCAACTGAATCTCATTAAGTTTGAACACCAGATTATAGTTAGGAATTCCCGAGATGAGAAAAGCAGGGCGTTGTCACATAAACAAACCAACTGCGAAAGAAACATTCTGCTTCTGTCAAACAAAAGAATGGAAAAAAATACTCTTGCACATGATGAAAGGCAAAATTTAAAAAAAATGAAAACAATAGCGTGCGGAAAACCCAGTGTGACCGAAACCCGAAGCAGACTCGCCTTTTCCCTGAGCGAATATTCGAGTCGCGTTGCTGCATAATTCTTTTCTATCCCCGCAAAAACATTACGAAAAGAAAACACGAAAGGAAGAGAAACACACACGTGAAAAATAAGAAAACACGGTTGAAGAAAAACGTGGTCAAGATTATTTTCAACATTCGAACCTCGTTGCAAGATGAAAGAAAGTTCCAGGTTTGGTACACTTACGTATACACCCACGACTTTTGACCTGGTCATCATAAAAATAGTTATTCAACGGAAAGAGGAAAGAAAGTCAGTTTTTTTTTTTGAGGTACAGTTAAATCTCAAATTAGTTTGCGGCGGAAAGGGAAGGAGGAAATGGAAGAACACATGAAAATACATTTGCAAATGCATTTCAAAAGATTCAGGATGAAAGGCAACATTTATAACGTACAACGGTGCGTCTTTTGACACATTTATCTTCATATTTCGAAGAATAGAAGAAAAGCGGCATTCAATGGAATGGTTCAGAATGACATTTCCCGACCTTGAAAACGGAATGTATAATTCAAATATCTTCTCATTTTAAAAAGTTAATGAAAAATTGGCTTTCCCACTTTGCAATTCGACGTTTATGCCCCTTTTTTTCTCGAACTTCCGCTGGACGAAACGCACTTATCCGAATTGCTTTCTATTTTTCTTTTCAACGCTTAAAAGAATTGAGGAATTTTTTCAGAGAAGGAAAGTTCCTGCGTTTTTCCTGGATTTAATTTCACTCATCGTGTCCCAGTGAATGGAAATGTAGGATGAATAATCCTGGCACATTCAGTTTGGCAAAAATATTCGCCAAAAAATAAATCGTCTCGTTTATTTCCTCTTCCCTTTTCGCCGCAAACTTCCGTCAGGATGACACGCCTCTTTTTTTTTTACGAAGCTTCGTGGGACAGAAAGTGGATTTAAAAAAAGAATTATTCATTCAACAACGCACTTTTTGGTCTTGAATTACTTTTACTCATGATCTCTCATGAAACGAAAATCAAGCATGATTAATTCCAGTACTGTAATCTTCAAATTTTCCGTTGGAAATTAGAAATATGAATAAGATAGTGTTGAAAATTGGAAGTAAAAATTGGAAAGACGATAGATTGTTAAGCTTCCAAAAGAAA